>JANHFO010005827.1:35598-46659 GCA_032468095.1 Pareas carinatus | reverse complement strand
CAAATGAGTTCCTGCGGGAGAGGGACGTGGAGAGAGGGGGAGAGGTAGATACAGTGGAATAAGAAATTCAAAAACCAAAGAATAATGGAGGAAACATTGCAGGTTTATAAGATATAGTGAGAAAAGGGAGTGCCTCAAGTAAACATTTTGTTGACTCTGAATCTTGAAAAATAAATCCTACTTTATTGTCATTTTTTGAGGAGGGTCGGGCTTCTTTTTAGGTAATTGCACCACTCCAAAATTGTCTTTCACTCCACAGATTTATCACCTAGATTATTTTTGGAGAAAATTTAACAGAAGAGACAAATTGGCCAGTCTTCCTTCCTTCTCTCTTTGTATTCCGGACTAAAAAACGATACTCCATGGATCAAGAATTTAGTTGCACCAAATGATGGTATTTATTAGGAGGAGGATTTAGGATACAGCTTCACATTTTCAGCAATTTACTTTACTTTCAGATGAGACACTTTCATGTAGGCAATTTATTGCAGCAGCAATCTTCTCTATTACATTCTGCTTTTTTGATGTAAAAGGATGGAAGCTGGCCTCTTTTGCGAGGCAGGACATGCCTCTTTATTAGTGTCAGAAACAACTCTCACATTCTTATCATTAAGATTATAAAGGGAGACTAGTAGACTCCTGTCAGTTTCTGACTCTCAAATATCTACAATCCATAAATTGCTGAAGAAAAGCTTTAACACGCTCATTTGGGGCAAAACCAGCAACATATAGTAAACGGATCTACTAGTCTTGCAAAAGACCTTAATATATATAAAGAAGTGGCACAATGAGGCTTTGCAAAGTTCGTGTCAGGAATAACGAGGATGGATGAAGAATGGATGCTTCCATGGAAACCAGGTATCTAATTTATCTTGCAGTCCATGTCAAAATGGTAATGAAAGGCAGTATCTAGGGACTAGAGAGGAAGAGAGTTGCCTACAGCAGCTTTGACCAGCCAAGAGGAACTCAGAAGATGCTAACCTGACCATACAATCGTGAAGATTGTGAATGAGGCATATTGTTGGTGTACCAAGATTAGTGCTAGGGAGAAAACATAATGATGCTTTAAAGCTGGAAAAACTAAGGCTTAATTTAGAATGCCTTCGTAGTGGACTAGGAGTGAGAAAAAGGTGCATTACAAGGACATGCTCTTTGAAAACAATAGAGGGGGTGTCTCCAAACTATAGTTACTAAGTCATGTGGGAGAACCTCAAGATTTATTTTGGAGCTCAATTTACTGTTGGAGATGGTGGAAAGTGCCACAGCTGGTATTAACTTTTTTGGTTGTGCTATTTTCCATGCTGGCTGCCCAAATTTTCCAATCTGAAAAAAGTTCAGTGGGGACAGTTCATGAACTGAAGCATGGTGAACTTGGAAGGTGATAGTGCAATAAAAACAGGATTGGGGCCTTCCTAGTGGTGGAAGTGGGACAAAAAAAATCAAGATGTCAGCTGCAGCTGCGTGACTGGAGTTCTGCTTCTTTTTCCAACTTCTATAATATGATCTTGTTTCTCTTCAGTTCTTGTTATGCATGCTTGAAAATTGTGAAAATTGACAGTTCACAATGGGGTTTAATCTGTGGTGAGCAATGGCTAGAAAACTGTAAGATAAACTCCTAATTTGAGGAAACCCATAGCGGTATTTCTTGGAAGGGCCCTCTATACTAATGAGCTTTAATAGAATTACTTAGCAATGTTCTGAGCAATGCAGTTATAATTTTTCTTAATGTCACTTGTATAATACAATTTTAGAGAACGGCCTAGGGGTTGCCATTAAAATTTTATGTTTTTATTATTTCTTTATAAGATACATGTACCGCATTTTCATTTTTTAAACAATTCTAAAGCATGAAAAAAATGAATAACATTTTTAGAAATAACTAAAAGCAGTTATAAGTGAAATTAAATGAAAAATGAAGCGCTTGTTAATTCCACAATTGCTAATAAATCAACAAAAATAGACCAGAAAATTATCAATAAATGGCACTGGTAACATCATCAGTGCACAAAATGCAGGGTTAGCTAGCTGGGAAGCAAAACAGCGGCAAACATCAAGGATTCCAGTATTCAACTCTGACCTATAGATATTCTCTTCTATTGGAATAAATGATATTATTCCTGCAAGTTACTGTAAATTAATTTAAAAAATTCTGGTTAATAGATTTACTCATAGATTTAATTTACTCATTTTGGCTGAAAGTGTTTCACTGGAAATGTTTTGCCTAGTGTTTAAGGCACCAGGTTAGAAAGCAGTTGTGAGTTCAAGTCCTATCTTAGCTATGAAAAGCCAGCTGAGTGACTTTGAGCCAGTCTCTCTCTCTCAACTCACCTCACCTCACCTCACGGGGTTGTTGTAAGAAAAATAGGAGGAGGAAGGTGTATTGGATATATTTGCTGCCTTGAGTTTTTTGTAAAAATAATAAAGGTGGGATACAGAGAAACAAATTATTCAAGTATTTGTGATTTGTAATTAAACCAGTTTTGTTTATTATATATTTCCCCAAAATAATTTAATTTTTGTTATTGTGTGTTGCATTTTCTCAGAAAAATACCAGGAAAATAAAGTATGGTTAACAAACGTGGGAAATGGCACTGAATGACAAGTTAGCATATCTTCAAACTATTTGGGGAAAAAATAGTTTTGGCATTCTATTCTTAATTATTAGTTTAATGAAAAGAAGGATTAGGGGTGACATAATAGCAGTGTTTCAATATCTAAGGAGTTTCCATAAAGAAGAGGGGGTCAATTTATTCTCCAAAGCCCCTGAAGGCAGGACAAGAAGCAATGGATGGAAAATAACTAAGGATAGAAGCAACCTAGAACTAAGGAGAAATTTCCTGACAGAACAATTAATTAGTGGAACAACTTACCTCCAGAAGTCGTGGGTGCTCCAACACTGGAAGTTTTTAAGAAGAGATTGGCAACCATTTGTCTGAAATGGTATAGGATTTCCTGCTTGAGGAGAATGTTGGACTAGAAGACCTCCAAGGTCCCTTCCAACTATGTTATTCTGATATATTAACAAACAAAATAAATATACCGTTATATATTCTTAACCAAAAAATTTTTTTGCTACTGTTTAGTTTTCATTAATTATTTCCATAGTCCCTTGGAACAAGAGTATGGTAATGGCACTGTGCAAAATATTTAACTTTCTAGCTGCTGCAAGAATTAAAGGACCAAGAATAAGCATTAAGGCCCAAGCTATCAACATCTGCTTCAGGTTGGTTTCCCCGAGTGGGTTTCCGGTGAGCAGCAGTGAAACGGCAAGAGGAAAGCAGCTCCGCTCCTCAAGGCCGGCTTTTTGAAGTTTTTCCATTTAGCCGAACGGCTAAAAAAACTTCTGGATTATGAAATTATACAAGCAATCCAAAAACAAAAAACAGAAAAAGCCCCAGGCCCTGACAGCATCCCAGCAGAAGTTTATAAAATATTCCAAACCTGCGTCTTCAACCCCTTTAAAATAATCTCAAACCTGCTCCTGATGGAAGAAGACTCCCCCAAAACATGGCTACAAGTGAACATAACTTTACTACATAAAGAAGGGACAAATCTGGAACAAATCACAAATTACAGACCTATATCGCTTCTTAATATGGATTATAAGATTTTTGTGACAATAATGGCAGAAAGAGTCAAAACATGGTTAAATAACTATATGCACACAGATTATTTATTTATTTATTTATTTAGATTTGTATACCGCCCTTCTCCCGAAGGACTCAGGCGATATACAGCCATAATAAAACACAGACATAAACAAATAGTAAAAAAAATAATCTTAAAAATATTAAATAAATCAGCTGAATTTAGAATTAAAATTACCATTTAATATTTTTTTTAAACCAATTTAAAAATCAGTGAGGGCTCAGGACAATCCGGCTTGGGTAAATAGTAAGGTCTTAAGTGCCCGACAAAAGGCCCGGAGATCTGTAATAGTTCGTATTTCCGGGGGAAGTTCGGTCCAAAGGGCCGGAGCTGCCACAGAGAAGGCTCTCACCCTGGGGGTCGCCAGCCGGCATTGTCTGGCTGACGGCACTCTGATGAGGCCCTCTCTGTGGGAGCGTACTGGCCTGTGGGAGATATTAGCTTGTAGTAGGCGTTCCTGCAGATATCCTGGTCCCATGCCATGGAGCGCTTTAAAGGTCATAACCAAAACCTTGAAGTGCACCCGAAAGACCACAGGCAGCCAGTGCAACTCGCGGAGGAGGGGGGGTCACATGGGCACGGCCACTAGCCCCCACAATCCCCCACACGGCCGCATTTTGGACCATCTGCAGTCTTCAGGTATGGTTCAAGGGGAGCCCTATGTAGAGTGCATTGCAATAATCTAGGTGAGAAGTGACCAGGGCATGAGTGACCGTGCATAGGGAGTCCCGATCGATTGATTGCAAATAATGTTTATATTCCTTGTACAATGGACAACTTTTGAGTTGTGTATAAATTACACATCATATTTTGTAATAGAAGTAACAATCTTGCTTTCTAGGTTATATGAAATCGAGAGACTGAGAGCACAACATAGTTCCCACACTTTCCAAAGTGGTTATGTTTGTCCATACAAGCCCGCAGCTATGAAGCCAAATTGTTCAGAATCATCCTACTACATTTTTCTACATGCTTATTCATTCATTTCCTATTAAGAGTTGCTTAAAAGCTGTCAGTAATACCTCATTATCTAGACAATAATTGAGCCCAAAATTTATGTTGTTAAGTGAGAAATTTGTTGAGTGAGTTTTATGACTCTTCTTGTCACATTTGTTAAGTGAAACACTGCAGATGTTCAATTAGAAACATGATTGTTAAGTGAATCTGGTTTTCCATGGACTTTGCTTGTCAGAAGGTCACAAAAGGTGATCATATGACCACAGGACACTGCATAAATATCATAAATATGAACCAGTTATCAAACATCTGAATGTAAATCACATGATCATTTAGGTGCTGCAATGGTCATAATTGCGAAAAATGGCCACAAGTCCCTTTTTTCAGTGCTGTTGTAACTTCAAACAGTCACTAAATGAAGTGTTGTAAGTCAAGGACTGCCTGTAATGGACAATGCAGCAAGGTTTGATTGTCATCTTTTTCAACATCTCCTCCTATCTAATAGCTCCACTGCAGCATGCAAAGAAAGTGAGATCTCGGTCTCTTTATTTATAGCATGTCTGTATTATTTCTTCAACATTGATAGAAAGGATTAGATAAAAAGATTGCTAAATAAAATAGATTCAAAGCCAATTACCAGAACATAATCTTGCTCAGAGGGGTATGCTAAAAATAATTACCATTGCAAGATGAGTCCCTATTTTAGACATATTACAGAAAACTATGTAATTAAATATAGCAACCAGCTTTCATTTATCTGGCCAGCCATTCGTTGTTTAAAGGTTCACCTGTCCAAGCTAGCATGAGGCAACACACACACACACACACACAAAGGATCCCACCTCAGGTATTATACCAAGTTTAAGACAATTGGAGCAGGTGCAGAAAAGACAACAAAAATGATCAGAGGACTGAAAAATTAAGTCCTATGAGACAATATTGAAGGAACACGTATGTTTAGCTTGAGAAGCCTGAAGGAGGATGGCTCATTTTCCATCAACTTCCTAACACAGCAGGAGGTCTTTAACAATACTGCCAATTTCCAAAAAGAAATGTTTTTTTTGTTAATTAGAAATTCTCAAGTAAAAGCTGGACAGATGCTTAATTAGGATTCCTGCACTGAGCAATTGTTTAGCATTGGTTCAGGGCAGCTGCTGTACATGTTAGCATATATTCCTCTAAACTACATTGTTATATATTCACTAGCACAACCAGTTATTGTACAAGTAGTTATCTCAATGTTAGGATGGTGCTCAGAATGTAATACAAATATGAAACACAGCTTTAGCAAATGAAATTAGACAACACTGTTCCAAAGCTTATAGTTCTTGACATTTTTTACCATTAATTCTATATCATTACTTTAGGGTTTCTCAATTAAGCATCTTCCAACATGCCTAATTTTAAAAAATATAGAAATAAAATCAAAAGCACATTCAGGTTGACAGTATTCAAAAATATATTTACATCAGTTTTAACAGCAGCAGAACCATCAATAGGTTGGAGCATTCAAAATATTGTAATATTCTTTCTCAGTTCTTGATTAATAACTGAGGCAATAATCCTTGCAAATCTGCTCAAAAGTAACCACAAATGAGGTCAATAGTGCTTGTTAAGAATGTCTCTGTGAACTTTCAGGCATGGAAATTTTTATGAGGGACAACACACATTACACAAGTAATGCTGCAAACTCAGATTTTTTATTAATAATTTCTAGATACTAGAATTACAAAGCACTTTGAATTCATTGGAAAAAAATGATTCAGGCTTTTGCAGTGGCTAGTAGCAAGTCCTTAAGTTATTAGGCACCTGTTCCTAATATCACACAGTATTTTGAAAAGAGGCAGCAGTGAGTCCCGTAAATAGATCAGAATGAGAATGAGAATGAGAATGAGAATGAGAATCAGAATGAGAATCAGAATCAGAATCAGAATCAGAATCAGAATCTATTCACCAAGTATGTCTGGACACACAAGGAATTTGTCTCCAGTGTACATGCTCTATATATACATACAGGCTATAATTGACAAACTGTGATTACAATAATAAGATAATTCATATTCATAAAGTACATTCATCATGTCATCATGTTACAAAGTACAATCATCATGTCACAAAACACATTTATCATGCCATATGACACATTTTTGTGATAGGTTTCGATCAGCCTATATTTGAACAGTCATAGAAATACTAATAATCAATTTACAAGTCAACTAGAACACTAAACGAAACAACTATTATATATTGTAAGATGTAAGCAACAAGTTAATTTTCATACAAATAAGACAATAGGTAATAGGTAATAAGTAATAGGAAAGATGAGAAGAGTAATCATGATATATTCCTACTAGATAATTTAACAGCGTTGTGGAAGTTAGTTGTTTAGCAGATTGATGGCATGGGGGAAGAAACTATCCTTGTGTCTAGTTTTTTTGGTTTGCAATGCCCTGTAGCGGTATTTGGAGGGAAGAAGTTGAAACAGATTATGTCCAGGGTGTGAGGGTCTATAATTATTTTCACAGCCCTCTTTTTGGCTTGTTCAGTGTACAGATCTTCAATGGAGGGGAGGTTTGTAGCAATTATTTTTTTCTACTTTTCTAATTATAATAGAATTCAACATAATGCAGACACAAGCAATTGAAAAAAAAAGTCAAACTAGTGTTCTAGACTTCAAGAGAGCTGACCTCCAAAAACTAAGAGGTAGATTAAGAACAATTCCATGGGTGGAAATCCTAAAGAGAAAAGCAATATCTGGTTAGAATTCTACAACTACTGGGAATAATGATGGCTCACAGACCAACATCAACATTCTGGCAAGAGCTGTCAGGACCAAGGACAAAATACTGAAGGAAGAGAGCAGTAATGTAGTCTACAAGATCAAATGCAATGACTGTGACCAATTCTATGTTAGGGAAACAGGACAACAACTAAAAACAAGAATCCATGAGCACCAACTAGCAACTAGTCAACCGGCATGACTGCAAATCTATCAACACCAATACCAAGCAACACCAGTTCAACTGGGACAGAACAAAAATCATTGGCCATGCCACCACATACCATGCATGCAAACTTGTCAAAGTCTGGTGTTCAACAAACAGGTTGATCAATAAACATATCGATCTGGAACCAGTCCACAAGCCTGTAAGGAGCCAGATCAATCAGACAATCAACCAATGATGGCACTAACCACCTCCTCATTTGGTGATCTTCACACAACGTGACTATCCAGTCACACAACCAACCAACCACATGACCACTTAAGATAGATAAAAGCAGAAGGAAACTGAGACAAGACACTTTAACTGAAGTCCCATTGAAGATGCTGCCTAGCCTGGTGATGAAATGTTCAGAAGTCAAACAGCAAGCTCGGAGAACAAATCACCATCAACAAAAAGGAAAATATAAAGAAATGGAAAGAGGTGCTCATTACTAGAACAGAACTAGAATACAGCCTACTTTTTGGTAAGTTAGGAAAATGTGGGATAGCATCTCCACCAGATGGATTTGTAACTGGCTAACAAACTGTATTTGTGTAGCCCTCAACAGAACTACATCTACATGGAGGGAAGGATGAAGTAGGATATCTCAAGGTCTGTCTTGAGCCCAGTACCCTTCAACATCTTCATAAATGATCTAGATGAGGGAATAGAATGGGAACTCATCAAATTTGCAGATGACAACAAGCTGAGCGAAATAGGTAAAACTTTGAAAGCTAGATTCATTGACAGACTTGTATATTGGGGCCTAGCCAGCAAAATGCAATTCAGTGTGGAGAAAAGTAAGGTATTGCATTTAGGCAGGAAAAAAATTCCTCACAGTCATTGATAGGGAAAATCTTAGAATAACTGTCTGAACATAGAAAAGAATCTAAGGAAGAAAACCCTATTCTGGACATAGGCACCCTGCTGATGGGTGGGGGTCAGAGAAAATGTAAGGAAGTCACAATATAAAGATAAGATTGGATTTTGGGATATAGAATGGAGAGTGACAAAATTCTTGTGGATCTTTTCTTTGTGCACTAAGCGGTTCAAGAAGAGAGGCAGAGAAGCAGAGAACGGAGTGAGAATGAAATGGAATCTACAAGTAGCAATGATGGGAGTCTTGAAGACATGCCTGTGGAAAGGATTTTAGAAGCTGAAATGGCAGTTGAACCAAAGACTGAATCATACAGTGATGTGAGTGCAAAAACCTCGGTAGGTGAGATCCATTTCGATGCTGTTTCTTAGACTGTTTGTGAGTAACACTGAATATCCTGACTACAGACACATGAATCAATGCACATTCAGAAAAATGACCTGTTTGGCAAGTGCACTATTCATAATCTAAAATATTTTTAAAAACTGCTAATGATAGACACCTTGGGTCTTCTTATGACACACACAAGCAGAAATCTGAAAGTGGGGACAATAGAATCTGCCCACTTTGGTTTCTCTTTGTCTAATAAAGTACTAATCTGAAGTTACTTGTGCAACCTCTTTTCACAGACACACATATAGGGAACATCTGTTGTTTGGATTCCCCCCCCCCGATATGTTGTATTTAGTTAAGTATTAAGTTGCTAGAGTGTATTTGCTTTAAATATTTTATTTTATTTTACTAACATTGCTTGGGTTGGATTCCCAAGCTCGGAAATGTTCATATGCACATGCAAATACTTTTCTATTTATTTATTTCCTCAAAGAGACTTACTACTCCTTCATCCTCTCATTTTCCTACAAGAACAACCCTGTGAAGTGGGTTGGGCTTCCAACATCATAAAACCTTAACTTCTGCTCCTTCCCTCCTAATAGCCTAGCAACAAAAGATGAGTGGAAAGTTTAGAAATGCTAAATAGGCACTTCTGACAAGACGAGCATCCAAAAATTCCTTATAGCATCACAATATACACACAACTGATTTGTAATCTAATGCTTATATCATTAGTATGGAAACCCAGAAAAGCCATTGGCTAAATCACTGAGCAAGCACAATTCTTTCCCACAATTAAGTGGGGGATTCCTAATACTTTTTGGAAAACTTCTGGAGTTTGCAGCAGCAGGGGGGAAATGTAAGTACACTCCAGGTTATTGGATAGTTAAGTAGAACATCAGGTTTGTACCACAGAAATCAGGATAATTCCGAGATGGCATTAAATAATTATAGAATATTCCTTTTGCAGCCATATAGTGGTCTTAATGGAGTGTTACAGTCCAGATGGAGGAGCTCAAATGTAAGACTTTCAGAATTCAGGAAGCAAATCTGGCACACCTAATTTACACAGTAGGAAGTCAAACAGAGTGTAGTAGGGATTTTATTTTGCTTTTATTATTAGGAGAAGGGCGGTATATAAATATAATAAAATACATACATACATACATACATAAATTTAGTCTATTTTCTATTTTCTGTTCTATTTTAGCTGCTTCTTACCCAATTCTTACTAGTTTCCTTGAGAATAGTGATGTATTTTGGAAAGACCTCCTTTACTTAAAGTTGATCTCTCAATCCTTTTTAATCTAAGTCATGAGAAACTCACCCATGATTTCATTTGCTGTTCTGTTCTCTATTAAACAACACACTATTTTAAACATACATTTTTGGTGCCAGGGTGTGTTTTATAATCTGCTTCAGATTCTGCTCTGTTGATTGGCCACTAGTTTCAAGTCATAGTCTGATCTTTAGACTTTTCAGAAAGACAATCTTATTGTTTTTTCTTCTTGTGCCACCAATTGAAGATAAGAATTACTGCATCACCCTGGACTCTCCTTGAGTAGATAGGCAAGATGGAAAGACTCTAAAATAGATTTAAAAGGGAGACTGTTCATTTCTAACATTAGGCTTATAGAAAAAAGCCCAAGCAGGGTGTTTTTGCTGGCTTATGTACATGTTTCTCCTTTAGACCAATGATCCTGTCACCAATATTTGTCATGCAGCTGATAAACAGCTTTTTACATTGGTTGAATGGGCCAAGCGGATTCCACACTTCTCAGACTTGACATTAGAAGACCAAGTTATCCTCCTCCGAGCAGGTAAAGGCTTCCTCTTTGCCACTACTCTCCTTGAATGATCAACACAGCACCAGAAACTGGAAATCTTGCATGATGTAGCTATAGGTTGTAGTTGATGAATTATCCACTTGCACATTATATCATGAAAAGATAAAGTTTTTCCGAACTTTTTCAAGGTATTTTGTTTTCCCAGAAGATAAAACCTTTTCCCATTTTGGAAACAATGTGAACAGAATATGGCTAGAGACAAGGAAGAAATGCTTGGCCTTTCAGAGTTTGGGCTTCCTCACATTTTCATATAATTCAATCTTCCTAGTCTCTCTGTCTGGTTTTTCAGCTTAAAAATTAGTACTTTTCAGGCTAGTTGTAAGCTTCTCTCATCCCAGATCCCAAAAGGATGGGATTCTGAATGCTGCACTTCTGAAATAAAGCCCAAAGTTGTCTGGAAAAGGTAGATATTGGC
>JANHFO010005826.1:316222-327161 GCA_032468095.1 Pareas carinatus | reverse complement strand
GGATGCCTTATATTTCAGTGAGAGGCAAAACTGTAAGTAGGTCTTATTTTCAGGGGATGTCTTACTTTCGGGGAAACCGGGTAGGTATTGAGCACGATCACTGAAGACAAATTCCTTGTGTGTCCTGACACACATGGCAAAAATAGACTCTGATTCTGATTCTGATTCTGATTCCAATGGGACCGAAAAGGATTACCGTAGATGAGAGAAAAGGATGTTCAACAGGAGATGGGTAAAAATAAGGCCGGAGAAGTTATGACAGCTTTGATTCTTGTCTCAGGGAATTTACAAACCAGTCCTGCTAAGTTTAGTGGAACTTCTGATCAAGCAGAACAATAGCCACAAAATAGTTGGACATGGACGGGAAACTGGTTTATGCATTCATTTGACCACTGTTTGGTATAGTTTGCTCTGGAATGCCTTGGAAATCCAAAACAAATGCTGAAAGGCATCAGAGAAGTTGTTGCTTTTCACTCAGTGATAACAAGCCATGTCATCATTAGCATACAGCTTTAATTACATTGGAAATATTACATTAAGGTATTTTATATATTTAGATTTCAGAAGAAGATTCTTTCCTCTTGTAGTCTCCCATCAACTTATCGTGGCTCAGATGCTTGGGACAAATCCAATTAGACATTGCAAACTTCATTTCCACTGAAATGCAATCAATTGTAACTTATTTTCAAATCATGCAGCTTTCTCTAATTGTTAGCACTAGCCTCTCCTGAATAGATGGTTAAGCAAATTAGACTATCTTGGATATGAAATTGCCTATTTAGGTTGGCAGCTTTTTGCGTTGCTGATGAGGTCTTTTGAGCTAATGGAATAATGAAAACGCAAAACAGATTTGCCTTTCTTAATAAGGAGGAAAGATAATGAACTAAAATTAAAAATGGTGCTCTCCTGTGATATGACAAGATTTCCTTCTTTTCTTAAAAAAGAAGTAGAAACAATTGAAAAACTAGGACTTTGTTTTATTATTTAATCCAGTGCCCTGTGCCTTAAAGCCCTGCTTTGTTTTTTTTAGTTGATCTTGCTATTGATCCTGTGTGATGCCAAGCAAAGTTTACTTTATATGAGATTGAGCTGATGGCTGAATACAATATATAGCTTCTTTTTCATTAGTTCTCATCTCAATTGGTCAAAGCACCTGGCTGACAATTTTGGTTATGAGTGCCAAATAATGGTGGAAACAGTCTGGTTAAATTGAACTAGGACAAACCAGAGCCACAGACCAAGCTAGGAAGCTGAAAAATCATTCTGGAAGAATTTAACATCTTACAGAAGAAAGCCATTATTGACAAAAGAATTACATGGCTTGTGTCCATAAAGTCACCAGGTATTGAGCTAGGTGTGAAGGAAATAAAACTTACTTTTTAAGATAGTATCTTTCTTGTTCTGTGTTTAAGACCAGCCAATGCCTTTTGCTATGCTCAGCTTCTACTCTCCTGCTTTTATGGTAAATGTCTTGCTACTATAAGAATGTTTAACACATTTGAAAGAAATACTTGTAGATTATTTTTGTTTTATCTATTCAGAAGTACTAAATGTATGCCACAATCACATCGTGTGTCTGAACTAAACGACCAATTGGCTTGTTCACAACAGTTGGCAAACCACTGAGAAAAAACAGGTAAATCATGAAGACTTCTTGAGTGTTCTTTGTTTTCTTACGTAAATTTCTTCTTCAGATATGAAATGTGGTTGACTTCGTATCGTAGTGTTGATCCAATGAGACAACTCAATTGATCTATGAACAGAAAACTCCTTGTGTTTTGCATGTGAGTATTCATTGTGATGAAGGTATCATGAAATGAATCAGGACAGCAACTTTCACTGATATGAATGGAGATTTTCCTTTCAGTGTAAAGAACAGCTTGAGAGATAATTTATGTTTTAGATGTGACCTTGGAAAACATTTAGTTTGAAGCATATACTTCAAACTGTGTGTGTGTGTGTGTATTTGTCTGCGTAGATTTTCCCAGATATCGGTATGTAGGTCTAGATGTGTCCGTGTCTTTTCCCGTGTAGGATATCCTATACGGGATATCCCTATCCTATTTCCTGTTTGCAAGAACAGATGTTGCAATTAGAATACAATGTTACCATTTATACCAAAATAAGATTTTCCTTAGCTGAGGGCAAATGCTAGGCTATACCGAAAATTTCATCCAGAAGCTTAACTTTTATAGATTTGTTATGATTTACCCCTGATTCTAAACAAATGGAGAGAAGTTTTCTCTTTCTTAAATAACTGTACATTTTAAATTATATAACTACTAAAATTCCCTTCCCTCTGTTGAAATAATTGCTGCAGTATAACCTTTTTTTTGTCCTTTGAAGAATTAGGCTTACTTGATAATTGGGGTTTAACTACTTTTCATTTTCCATGATTGCCTCTAATCTACAGGAACTCGTTTGAGATGTGCAGCTACTGTAGTACTTTCTTAGGCAGACACAGAACATTTACTTTATGTACCATATTTATATTAGACATCAGTAGTGCAGAAATAAATTCATATATATTTATAGAAAACATCAATAGCCTCAATTTTCAGTGCTCTGTAGTTTTTGGCTGACACTCCTGAATGGAACGTCTGATGTGTACATATTTTTGGTGATGGAAACCAATGGCACAGGTCAATATTATCTCCTAAAAGATGCTAAAATTAAAGGATGAAAGATAAAGGATTTTCCAGAATGGTACACCCCAGTCCTGGAAGAAGATAAGGTGACATTGAAAAGTTTTAAAGTTTACACTATAATATGTCAGTCTTTTGGTACATTATTCTACAGAAATGTGCATTACCGTTGGTACATTTTCCAAACAGTTCTTCCTAATATTATTTGGATGTTGTTTTTTATACAAAATGCAAAAAAATTGAACATAGTTCTTAGGAAAATCCATTGTAAAATTCATAATACTATGACTTTCAAATGATTACTGAATTTCAGTTTCTCTGTTTAGCTAAAAATGTGAAATCAGATGCAATCATGTTCAGCTATAAGCTAAATAAATTTCTCTGAAGCTTACTGAACACATTTTAAGGTATGAACCATCTCTAGAGTTATGTCTGATATTCCCATGCCTATCATTTAAAAGGTGTTTATTGATAAGAAATATAGCCAGATTGGCATCAATGCAAAAGGAAAAAACTAGGAAAATAGTGCAAAGCTTACCTTGAGGCTTATTCTTAGGTCAGTGTAGGAAAGCAACTGAATTTCTCCCAAGTCTTTTACTGCATTATTAAATATTTACGGCAGGAATACAAAACTTACAGACATACATAGAGATATACAGATAGTCCTCTATTTACAACAGTTTGTTTAGCGACTCTTCAAGGTTGCAACAGAACTGAAAAAGGTAACTAATGACACTTTTTCACACTCACGACTGTGGTGGCATTCCTGTGATCACATGATCAAAATTTGCATGCTTGGCAACTGACTCATGCTTATTATTCTCAGGGTGCCGTCAGCCAAACAATGCCGGCTGGCGACCCCTAGGGGGAGAGTCTTCTCTGTGGTGGCTCCCACCTCTGGAATGACCTTCCCCCAGAGATTCGTACTATTCCCAATCTCTTAATCCACACTACTTCCGTGCTTTCTGCCATTAATTTTAAAAAAAATTTAAATTTTAGATTTGAGTCAAATTGGTTTTATATTATGGTTTTTAAATTTAGCCATTGAACTTATATTATTTTTAATTTCTTTTAAAATTGTGTTGTATGTCTTATGTGTTTTTATATGGCTGTATACTGCCCTGGGTCCCTTCAGGGGGAAGGGCGGTATAAAAATTGAAACAAATAAATAAAATAAATAAAATATTATGATTGCAGTGTCCCAGGGCTATGTGATCCCTTTTGCAACCCTCTGACGAGCAAAGTCAATAGGCAAACCAGATTCACTTAACAACTGTGGCAAGGGAAGTTGTAAAATGAGGCAAAATTCACCTCACAAATACCTCGCTTAGCAATAGAAATTTTGGGCTCGATTGTAGTTGTAATTCGAAGGCAATCTGTATGGAATCCAACTAGGCCTGCCTCAGGCATATATAGCTACTCCTAGTCTATTACTGGTTCTCCACCTCACTGACAAGACATTGTGAATGAGTGGCTGTTGTAGTTGCCATACTTGTAAATGAACTTGTAATTCTGAGAACAATGTCATACGTAGAGGGGGATGAAGATTAATGTGTCCCGTTGATATCAATGGGCATTGTTTGGCCATGAGTCCAGACCTGTGAGTCTAGAATTAATTTCTCTCAAATGTGTTTTTTTTTCCACAGATAAACGAGCCTCGTCTCTCAAATTTCACTTTCAAGAAAAAGCAAGAACTTAAGAAAGCAGATTTCTGGGCCCCGCTTTTGTAGATAAAAGCAGATGTGGAGAATTTCCCTTCCCCCTCTCATGTCATCTTTTCTCATTCTTCTCTCCCCATATGCCCATCCACCCACCTCCCCCACCCCCATTCCTAGGTCACTGTCTAGACAAAGATCTCTTGGGGCAAACTAAGGGAATAGGAAAGGAAAATAGAAAAAAAAATATGAAACTCAAGCTAACAATGATCAGATTTGTGATAATGCTAAATTCAATAATGATGATCCAGCCTATTCAGGAAACCGCTTTATACTAGCTGATCTTGGCAGATTCTGGAATGAGAGAATTGCCCTATTTTTTTATTATTATTAAACTATGTTTCCAGGTTTACTGGAATAATTATTCTTCTCTCCTGATATCCGGTGTATTCAGCTTTGATTATTGAAGCAAACAGCTTTGTTCTTACCTAGCACCTGCCCTTCCCATCAACTCTTCCTTATAATTAGAGAGAACAAAAGTGCATTAAAGACCTACATCATAACATCGTCCTTTGAAAGGTTGCTAAGCTAAAAGGTGTTATGTCACAAAGGGATAACAAAGCAATCAGTCTGTTGCATCTGTTTAGTGATAGCAATTGTTAAAGCGTTCTCTTCGGGCTGATTTATATTTTATATAACAAGTGTGTTTGCCGTATGGGCGTTTGTGTTTGCAAAGCTAACCTTTAGAAATTGCCATTGTCCCAATCTTTTTGGCCATATTAAGCCTCTGAACAAATGTTTGTTGATCTCAAAAATTGTCTTTAATGCACCATGCATTAAACAAATGTGCAATTCAAATTATTATAACAATTATATGACAAGACCTTTTAAGCGTAGGGTGCCCTCCCCCCAAATCTAGTTCAATTCTAAGCAGATGTTCTCATGGTTAGTGATGATACTTGAGAACTCCTTTACTGAGAACCAAAGTAGGTCCAATAAATAACATTATTTTAAACAGGAAAAAACAAACAAGCAAAAACATTTGGACCTATCACCCTAAATTCGTTTTTAAGGTACAGAAGTTTTCCCATTCAAAATATAATCTAATATTAGAAATGAGAAATAATTTAGAGGGTTATGAATTATATCATATTTATTTATTTATTTATTTATGTGTTTGTTTGTTTGTTTGTTTGTTTGTTTGTTTGTTTGTTTATATTTTAATTTATATACTGCCCTACTCCCGAAGAACTCAGGGTGGTGAACAGCCATATAAAAACATGTATATAAACACAATTAAAACACTACTTAAAATGATTATATAGAAGGCTGTGCAGAGACTCAGCCACTATTGCTTTGTGCCTGAGGAAAACTGCAAGAAGGTCTGCAGTTCCGTTTTAGACAGGTGTGGAGGCCTCGTGGATGGCCTGAACCTTGTCAGCAGTCGGATGGATGCCAGTTCTGTCAATTTTGAACACCAGGAACTCAACCGCTGGCACCCCAATTTGACACTTGTATGATTTAAGTTTGAGACGGGCTTGCCTAAATTTGGTTAAGACAGCCTTTAACCTTGAGGAAAGTTGCCCTTTGTCACTGGCGATGATGAGAACATCATCAAAATAGGGCACTACACCTGGAATCTCACAAGGTAAGCGTTCCATTATTCTTTTGAAGATTCCAGGTGCAATGCTTATGCCAAATTGGAGCCATGTGCACTTAAAAGCCCCCCTATGGGTCACGATTGTCTGGACTTCAGCTGCAGTGGCAAACAATGGCAGCTGTCGCTAGTCTGTGCAAGATCAAGCTTTGCAAGGACGTTTTCAGGGCCTAAGGAGTGTAGCAAGTGCTGTACCACCGGAATGGGGTAAGCATTTTGTTGGTGCGCCTTGTTCAGTGTGCACTTGTAATCTGCACAAATTCTCACTGAACCATCTTCTTTGATTGGCGTGATGATAGGGGTCTCCCATTTGGAGTGATCAGTGGGGACTAAGATACCCTGCTTGATCAGCTTGTCTAGCTCAGCGTCAATTTTTGGCCGCAAAGCAAAGGGGACCCTCCTCACTTTGATCCTGATTGGTGTTACAAGGGGATCCAAATTAAGGGAAATTGGGGTGCCCTGGTACTTGCCCAGGTCATCATTGAAAATGTCCTCGAAGTCCTGGATCAAGTCCTGGCTCCAACTGGACTTCACAAAGCAGACTCCCGTTAGTTCCAGCCCTAGAGGCTCAAACCATTCCAGGCCCAGCAAGGAAGGAAGGTTCCCCCCCCACAGTTAGGGATAGGTGGTCAGAGAATCTCTTGTAGTCAACCTTTACAGAGATCCTGCCTAATACGAGATTGGCATTCCCCTGATAGTCAGTGAGGAGGAGCGACTGTGGCCTGAGTTCAGTTTTTTTAGTTTGGGGGCAAAGTTTTTTAAATCTCTGCCAAGAGATCATAGTGATCTCAGACCTGGAGTCAACCTCCAACTGACAGGCAGCTCCGCCTATCTTGACATTTGCTCGCAGTTTGTTGTTGTGGCTGGGTTTGCCTTTTAAATGTTGGATTTGGAAGGTTTCTGTGCCTTCCCAGGCTGGCTTTGGCTTTCCTATGGTTTTCTTTGCGTGGTCAGGCTTGCTGACGGGGTTTCTTTTGTTGACCAGTTGTGGTGGGGAAATAGCCCTAGGTAATGGCACTCTGCTGACCCTTGCCAAATGGCCACGCTTGCCGCAGCGCCGACAATCTATGTCCTTGAACCGGCAAGATGTTCTTTGGTGGAACCCTCCATAGCTGCCACAACTCCTGGCCTACTCTGGTCTCTGGGACACCTGGTGGATCTCTTCCTCCTCATCTTCTGACTGACCCTCGGACAGAGCGTTCGCACTGGCTTGGTGGACTTCCTGGGAATCTCTCCCCGCTGACAGTCCTCTTGACATCCGTTGGAGGGAATCTGCCCCCGATGCAGATGACTCCGTTGCCTACGCCTCGTCGATTGCAATTTGGAGGGACGACTGCTTGTGAGCTAGCAGTCTGTGTTGCAGCTTAATGTCCCTAATCCCGAAGATCAATTGGGTTAGTAGCGTATTGTCCAAGTCGGGGAATTTACAATGGGCAGAAACTGCTCACAACACCGCTAAGTAGTCGCCAAAAGGCTCATCTGGCTTCTGCAGCCGGTGTTGAAATTCATGCTGCCTAACCTACAGTGATGGGGTAGGGGCATAATGTACAGTTAGTTTATCTTCCAGGAGAGGGACTCAAGCGGTTCTGGCTCTGCTAGGCTTGTTGCCATTTTGAAAACCGAACGACCGGAGTTTGACAGGAAAAACGCCTTTTTCCGCTTTTCTGGGAACTCGTCCACATCATGGGCTTCAATGTAGAAGTTGAAGTGCGAAAGATAGTCTTGCCAATGCTCTTGAGTTGGGTCGAATTGTGCAGGTGGTTGCACGAATGAGCGTTCGCCATTTTGCTCTGAATCGCTCCGTGCAGCGGTCAATAACGGTTTCTGCCTTCGCTCCATGCAGCGATCATTCTCAGTCCAGCCGGTGGCCTGTCCTTAATGAATCAATCCCACCTTCGTCGCAAGGGTGTTAGATTGCCGAACAGATGAGACTGGAGGCTGGAGAGTGATTCAACAACGTTTATTGAACATGAACTGTCAACTGTCAAAACTCCAGCAGCGGGAATCCCCGGGCTGCCTGCTTTTATACAAGGCATGCTCAGGCGCACCTTATCCAATCAGGAACCAGCTGTCAAACTAGCTGTCAAAGATGCAGCCCAGGCTTTTGCGAAAAGCATGCGAAGCTGCACTCAATATACAACAAAAATCTCAGTGAACTTCAGTTTTTTTTCCTTATGAATATGGATCATTTTCTTCCATGCATTCCATTACAGGAAAGAAGTAGAGGCACTTGGCATTCTGGATGCCCAATTAGTTGAACCACAGGTAGTCCTCGACATATGATTATTTGTTTGAAGTTAAAACTGCATTTTTTAAAAAGGCAACTTGCAACTGGTCCTCACATTTAACAATCGTTGCAGCGTTCCTATGGTCAATCATGTGATTAAAATTCAGGTGCTTGGCACCGGCATCAATTTATGACTGTCGCAGCATCCCAGGGTCACATGATTGCCATTTATGACCTTTCCAGTCACCTTCCAACAAGCAAAGTCAATGGGAGAATCCAGATTCACTTAAGAACTGCCTAATTCATTTAACAACTCCAATGATTTACGTAACAACTGTGGCAAAAAAGGTCATAAAATTGGATGTGATTCACTTAACAGTTCTGCCTTGGTTAGCAATGGAAATTCTGGTCCCAATTCTGGTCCCAATATAGGTCAAGGAGTACCTATATACAATAAGTGAAACAGAAGCAGTTGGCAACAACACAATTGCAAGTGAAATCATAAACTTTGCTGCACAAGAACTTCCATACCGTAATCAGGCATGGATTACTGGCTGAGGCACACATGTACAGTAGAGGAGCCATTAATTCTACATATGTCTTGTTATCGTGCATTATTTATTATTATCCCTCGTTTCAGTGCTTGTGTTATTTTTCATGAATTATTTCACTATTTCAAACTGATATTCTGCCTTCCCCTCAATAAATGGTATGCAAATCAAACAAATGAAAATAACAGCCGTTAAAATACAATTAAAAATTAAGTTCAAATTTATTTAAAGCATGCACACAAAAATCCAACAAAAGTTTTTAGTTGCATTAACCCATCATCTACTAACATATTAAACAGACAGTAAAGTAAATAAAACTGAGCTTGCTAGCCTGACTGCATACAGAATAGAGTTCCAAAGCTGGGAGCAGGCAAGGAAGTCCATTGGTCAGTTATCTGATGACATCATTCCTCTTCCTCAGCTCTTATTAGCTGACCTCTAGGCCAGTGGTTGCCAACCTATGGGCCGCGGCCCAGTCGTGGTCCGTGAGAAGGTTCTGGTGGTTCACCAGGAAAATCTGGCAAATTTTTTGGATTTTTTAATACAGCAGGGATAGGGAGGCACACGGGGCTAGGCTGCCTCCAGGGCTCAGAATTCGCCTGCGCCAGCTACCAAAAGTGCTTCCAAAGCCCCTCTCAGCTGGTCCAAAGCGCGTGAATTCCGAGCCCCAGAGTTTTCAGGCCAGCCGACTTCTCTCCAGCCCGGACTTCTGAATGAGGTAAAGGGCACTGGTGGAAGGCAAAGAGAGGAAAGCTGGGTGTTATTCAGGGTCAGGGGTGGGGTGAATGAAAGCTGCAAAGTTTTTATTTTTTGTTTTTGTTCCCAACAGTCTGCTTTACTCTCAGGTAAACTTGGGACTTAAAACTGTTGTGCAAAGGTGCCGAGAGGGTGGCCGTGAAGCCCGCACGAGTGTCCATTTTTTTAGGCGGTCAAAGAGCCCTGTAAATATGGGAATGGCAGACAAAAGACGAGGCGAGGATGAATTCAGTGCAGGAGATCAAGGGTTAATTACTCTTGTTTTACAGATTGCTTACATCTTTTATGGCTGCCCGCTCCCCCGCCCACTCCCCACTCCAATCTCCCACCTCCCTTATCACACCAACCTAGCAGCCCCGGCTAAAACTAATCCTCCAGTCAGTGCAGAATGTGCGGTTGTTTGTTTGTTGTAATTTTGTGCCTCTGTGTGTGTGTGTGTGTGTGTGTGTATGTGTGCACGTGCATGCGGGCATGCTTTAAAGCTACAGCCTAGCCTCCCCAGCCCTAGCATGTGTGGGGGTTTCCTCACCATTTGGCAAGGCCCACCTCAGGCCCACCTCAGCTCAGCCCAAGCCGCGCTATGCTCCCCCCACCCGGGACGAGCCAGCCACCTCAGACAGCGTGCAAGCCCGGGGGAAAGCCATGGTGCAGGCGGAGGAGTTGGATGCTTTTGCCGCTTTTCCTCCTCCTCTTCTCACTCCCTCTCCCTTTCCAAGTTTCACTCGGTTTCCCCTCTCTGGAGAAGCACGGCAGCCCCTTTCCCTGCCAGACATCCGGGTTTCTTGTCCAGCTTCGCTTCCTTCTTGGTCCTCAACTGTCCTGAAGGAGAAAAGTGAGCCCGCTTTCCTCTTGCCTGGTCTGCCCCAATGCTGCTCCTCCCCTCCCCTCTTGGTGTCCATTCTTGCTTAAGCCTCTAAGGGCCATTTTTCTTTCCCTGGTTCGAGAGAATTCTCCCCTGTCAGGACTTGGGAAAGTGCTCTTTGTGTGAGTTTGTGTGTGTATGTCTATCTGTCTGTCTCATTTTTTGTGTGTGTGACTGTCTGTGTCTCTGAATGTGTCTGTGTATCTGTGTGTGTCATTCTCTCCCCCCCTTTCTCCCTCATTCTCTTTTTCCCTCTCTCTCTCTTTCTCTCATTCTCTCCCTTTCTCTCCTCTCTGTCTCTTTCTCTCTGTCTCTTTCATTCTATCTTTCAAACAGGAAGAAATATCACACTAAAATGTGCAATACTTAAATAAGCTTCAATTACTTCGTAATAATTGTAGCATCCTGAGTCTCCTAGACTTACAGGAGCCGAGTCAGTTAGTGTTCCCGCCCAGTTTGAATGGTTTCACCCAGTGTTTTAAAAGTGTTCTGTTTTGTGATTGGCTAAGACGCGCCGAGCGCGCCGAATATAAACTCGGGCAGCAGCAGTTCTGCTGCTGCCGGTTCCTCTCTGTTGTCATGTTGA
>JANHFO010005826.1:283461-293778 GCA_032468095.1 Pareas carinatus | reverse complement strand
TCTCTGTAATTTTTGTTCTTCGTTTTTGTATTTCCCCTGTATGTTTTTTACTATGGCTGTACACCGCCCTGGGTCCCTGGGAGAAGGGCGGTATAGAAATTTAATAAAAGTAAAAGTAAAGTACATGTAATGGAGTCATCTATGAGTGGGTGAAATAGAGTGAAGCAATACACAGTGGATGTGTGTGCAATTCTCTGGAGAATTATTAAGTCACAATTTAGTCTATATGTTCTTGCATGACTCTGCATAAACCAAGGAACTGAACAGAATTTGGATCAGTAATATATTTCATAGAAGTTGCTTTATACTGATCAAAGATATAGGCATTTTCTTTGACCTATATAAAACCTCCAGAATCAAATTTGGTATCTCAATTCACTCTGCTTCTGCCTTTAACTTGCTTTGTGTCTGCAGAGACAGCTCGTTCCCATGAATCTGTTCTAACTCAGCCAACTGCCTTTGAAGCATGCTGAACTTCTGAGAAAAGATCTGACTCTTAACATTTTAATTGTCCTCAGTTTTTATTGTATTAGAACAGAAGGCAATAAATCTGGGGGTTCCTGGGAAAACTCATAGACATGTTCAGAAATAAAACTAACGGCGACCCCATTGTCACTGACAAATTGTGAATGTTAAGGAAGTTGCCTCAGGTTTCATTAACAATTTTTTTCATAATTAAGCATAGCATTTCTAAAATGTAATGTTTAAATTTTAAAGGTTGTGGTGTTTCAGATCCACAATGCAAAATAGTTCTTCCAGACTATGTTGCTTCCTTGTATCAATCTTTCCATCTTGTACAATGAGAAATTATCGGTTAATATCTAAAAGCTGAAATTAACAAATACTGACTGATAGTTTTAATAATATTAGGAAAAATACAATTAAAATAAGGTACAGAAGTTAAACACTATGAAAACTCTGCTCAGTTATTCTGGAGAACAGAAAGAAAAATGCAATTATAACAATGTACTTCAAACAAGTACAATTGCAGGCAGTGTGAAATACTTTATTAATTCAGACAAGAAATTAAAATTAAAATGTTTAAATGAAAACATTTATCATTATAAATGCAAACAGGTTGTTCTTTTATAACATGATTTCTCACTTAAACATGGAGTCCATTCTTACGGTCTTTCAAATCTGTGATAATTTCCTTCAACTTTTGCTTTTATAGTTGTGTCATTAAATGCACATTGGGTTGTTACAGTCAAAATGTTTAAAACAGATGTGGCTGTTAAAGTTACATTATGAATTTTACAACCTGAGGTTTTTATGACACTGAACTCCAAGCCACAAAAACCAAACTGGGGGGTGAAATTAGGTTGTAGTCTTGCAGTGACATATTACTGCACTACCAAAAACATAAAAGCCATCAATATGAGATCTACCATCCACTGCAAATAAATATAGGTGGAAATTAGAAATTAAAAAGCTACTGAAGAGGCAAGAATGAGCTATTTTAATTGGAATTTTAATTGGTATTGTTTATGGGGGGGTTACAGTTTATTGCCACATTGTTTAATACTTTTAATTGTTTTTAACATCTGTTATTTGTGTGTTTTTACTTGGCTGTTCAACGCCCTGAGTCCTATTGGAGAAGGGCAGTATAGAAATAAAATAAATAAATAAATAAACTGAAACTATATTTTTGACTCCTCAAAATGGCATACTTTTTGGGATAGTCCAAATCTTGTTCCTTGGATTTTAATCTTTATAGAATTTCCTTTGCCAAAAATGATGAGTGATAGTATCTACATTTAATACCTAAATCAAATTATAAATTTTTCCCTCTTTCAGTCAGAACTGCTGATTTTGTAATGGAAATGTCCATTGCTTTCCCCTCCTCCCAGCTTAGGGAAGCCTAAAAGAAAGAAAAAATAAGTTACCTCACGTTGCTGCAAATTCTTGACTTACAAATCTGTTTTATGTTAAAATGTCTGGCATTCAGAGGTGCGTTTAAAGAGCAATGGGATTGTATTTAACTCCACTATACATTTACTTCCTATGTAACTTCCTTTAATAGAGATATTATAGCATGGTATTTTTTGAAGTTCATAAAGAAATGTGGGGGCACATTCAGTTTCATGCTATGCAGCATTCATGGTGCATAACATTTCTTTATCTTCAGACTCAATTATGGTGTCTGCACTCTAGTGATTTTAGTTGCTGAGGCATTATTTATGCTAACATTTGATTCTCATGAAATTGTTCATTAGTAGTCACATGTCAGTGACTATTATATAGAAGGCCCAGTTTTGTACTTTGATTCTCTGGATACTTCCCAAGAAAGAATAGGGGGAATGGAGAGAGAAAGAATGAATTTATTTCTATCATTATTTCAAAAGAAAAAGAATAAAACTGATAGAAATACACTTAGAGGAATATAGAAAATATAGTGAGGTAAGAAAAAAACAATAAAAGCAATCAAATATGGACAGATGGCCAACAAAGTAATCAGCAGATCAAAGACATTCTACAGCTAACATATCTGAAAACACCACTAATAACTTAGATATTTCATATCCAGGAACTGGTCAGAATCTGTCTCTATTAAACTGTAAAATATCTTGTTAATTTAATTAATAGAGATACAAGAAAGACTATAAATAATAAACAGTACATTAAGAGAATACTGGAAATAACATGTAGATTACGTATCTGATTTAAATATGATCTCTAGAATTGATTTTTGTGATATAGCACAATTCCAGCTCTCCAAGAATAGTTTTAAATAAGATTAAATTGTATGTTGTCTACTTTTTAAATATTACATTATTCTAGACACCAAGGCCTATTCCCACAGTTTAATTAGCCATTCTTCCATAAAGAGGATCAGAGATTTTTCCCAGTGAAAAGCATATAAGATTATTGCAGCTGTTATCATATACAATGTCAATTCAGTCTGTGTGATTTAACAAAAATCTCTGTTCCAAGATTTGTTCCATTCCATGATGAATCTCCAGAATTTCCAAAATTTCCAAAAATCACATGTGGAAAACCAGATTAAGCTTTTATTATGTAATCATCCTGCCTTTTTCATGGGACTGGTGATGATGGAATCAGCCTCCTGTCTTTTCCACCACTTCTTCCATATGGTTGTTCTAAGAAAAAAAAACAGTTTCTGAAGAAAGTCGACCCATGAGCAACATATTTAAAACCTTTTTTGTAGCGTATTGGGTTAAATGGCGTGAAACCGCTAATACACAGAAGTTGCAGAAGCACCCAATACACATTGACAGTTGAAGAATGTTGCAAGTTTGCCCGGGAGTTAGAGACATGAGAAACAAGTGCAGGAAGCCCTGGTGCTCTAATTGGTTGCAGCCGGCCAGCTGTCAAATATAAAAGCGAGTTGCGTGGCGTTCCTAGCTGCTTCTGTCATACGTACTGTCAGTTTCTAGTTCTGTAAATAAACCGTTGTTCGTTTTAAAAGGCAAGCCTCTTTACTGCCTCCAACAAAACCATCAACACTTAATATTTTTACTATAAAAAAGGAGGACAAAAGTCAAGAAGGCTTGTCCTATTCTCCTCCCTATTTCTCTATCAAACTCTATTCGATCCCAATCTGGAGACATGGCTTTGAAAAAAATTCCCTGAGAGAAGCATCCAATATTAAAAAAAAAAACAGCTTGGAGAATTCCACTGCAGGAATATACTTCATAAGCCCTGTTATATTCTCCTATTCCTCCTTGGCTATGACAAGCAAGCATAGGATCTCACTTGGGAGGAAACTCAAATGTCACAGTAAGTGTACCAATTATCTGCCAAAGGTTTATCTCACTATGTTTCTATCCAAAGAGAAAGGTGTAGTCAGGGAAATGTTTTAGGAGGTAGAGCAAGAACCAACTGCAGACAATCAACCAGCAAATAAATATATAATCTCTTTAGACCCTTCCTGAGTAACTAGTTCATTGATCGGGGCTGTAGATGTGTTTAGATCCTTGTTGCTTCTGTACCTGAGTGCATTATCTGCTAATTCTTATTACTAAAATTCCATATTCCAAATTATGATATTTTCTTTTGTAAAAGTTATTCTTTCAGAAAAATTATATTCAGGTCAGTGCTATCATTTTCAAATTACCAAATCAAGGAGTACTGCAAGGAGTATAGAATTTTTAATGTGTTGACAAATATTTACTAACTTTACTTTTTTTTTTAAGAGAAATTTATCATGATAGACTTCTAAAAAATTACATGACATATTTTACTGTGACCAGAACTTGCTTTGGTTAAACAGTCGATCTCTTCCTTGGGAATTGTAGCTCTATGAAATGGCAAGAAAAATGTATACAAAATATTAGAAGACAATGGATGATCTAAAGCTCAAGTCTTGCTATATTAAAAAAGAGACATAAAAATTCATAGTGATTAAATTCAGACAGCATGTTAAACCCTAACCTCAGATTGACAAAATGTGATGATTGTGTGCATACAAAATGCTATGCCCAAACCACTAAAACATAATATGACTTAACATGTTTGACATGGTCTGCCTTAACAGCGTGTTAAAACAATGTCCCACAATATAAAACAAATGCTGAGCTGTATTCTACTCAGCTCCCTTTTAGCCTATTCTATCATCCCCTGTGACCGTGTCATTTTTCATCCAAGCTTATGATGGAATGTTGAAATACAGAGAAGGGTAGGAGAGTGCCAAGCCATTATGGTAAAGATATTCAAGTTGTGGGAAAGTAGAAAGTGTGAGAGGGGAAAAAAACAATTCAGTCTTGATGTTTAGGTATAGATTGAAATAGACAGGGGCTGTGACAGGCTTTCTAGATTCTGTTACAATAGTCTAATTGCATTAAACTAGGTGCTAAGACTTCTAGTAACTATTGTTCCCTGAGCTTGCTAACATTGATTGGCTGACAAAGCTTTATTTATGACCAAGCTTATCATTGATATGTAACTCGGGGAATTGTGACTTGTTTCCAACTGGAAAAATATACTTTCCAAAGTGGCATCGTGTACATTAATGCCCAAATGATGCAAATTAACATTTGTAAATTATTTGCATCAGGACATGACTGAGATGAGTTACATAATATGTGTCATTTACATAGTGAGTCATGATGTACATGACATCTTTGTGGCTTCTACAAGATACCTGTCAGCTGGAAAAGTATATTAAAATGAAAGGAAATTACATTGACTATAAGATCATTCTCACTATCCTTTGCTTTTGCAAAATTGTCCCATTCCTGCAGCGTCTCCTTCATAGTTTATTTTCTCAGCAATGACTGACACAAAATCGTGCAGCTATAGAGATGATCTTTCTATTAGCCTAGTAGTATTCTGCTACTGACAATTCAGCCTTCCCTTCCACTCCAACCAGTAGCAGTTCTAATGGCTTTTGCTGTACCAGAACAAAAGTTGGAAACAGGTCACTATGCTTTAATCAACACATCCATCAAACTTGCATGTGTGCCTTTACCTTTGACTCTACATAAAAGTTTAGCATTGTTAGCAAATGCAGAAGTGCCACCCAGCCATTTTATACCATATGCATTTGGTTACAAAATGTTTAATCCTCACTTAGCTCCCTGATAATTTCACTTCTGCTTTCATCGGGGGCCTTGTTCCATCACAAACTATATTCCTATTCTTCTTCCTGGATGATATAAAAACTTGCCCTAATTTTTTTCACATTAGCTATCTCAATAAACTCATAGTTTAGATCAGTCATCCCTTCTCTGAATTGCACATAAAAGTCTTTGGCATACCCCAAAGTATATTCTTATATTGTTAGAATTCTACATTTATGCTTCTCATTGTTATGCTATTTCTCATCTATATATTTGTTGTAAAAGCAACCAGCAGCTATGACAGAATGTAGCAATGCTGCAATTGGTGGTGGAAACTTAGATTGATTTTAGGGAAGCGGTTCTGCTTTCCAGAAATAACAATAGCACTTAGACTTATATACCACTTCATAGTGCTTTACAGTGCTCTTTAAGCAGTTTATAGAGTCAGCATATTGCCTCAAACAATCTGAATCCTCATTTTACCTCAGAAGGATGGACGGCTGAGCCCACCTTGAACCAGTCAGGTTCAAACTGCTGGCAGTCAGCAGAGTTAATCTGCAATACTGCATTCTAACCACTTTCAAACTTATTATAATTTTTAAAACAAAGCATTCACATCTCCCAATCATGGGGAAAATAGAAAATCAGACTCTGATGACATAATATGTCGTAATCCTATGCACACTACATTACTGTATTACTGTTTTGCCCTCTGTGGGCTCTGGCATCTAAAAATATTTACTGGAACACCAAATCATCAGAACATCATTCAATTTTGGGCTAAGCCAAAACTGAGGATAACTCAGATGCCTTAGTTTGATTATGAATCCAGCAATGTCTGTGTCCCACCTGCACTAAGTTTAGAATATATATTTAAATTCATTTTCTGTAGAAAAAAAGTCATGTATAATCATGTCCTGATAAAGTGGGATCTCTTTGAAAGATCCCTTCTAAAACCTCACTGTTGTAGACAGCAGTTGCAGGAGCTGCATTGCCATAACTCACAATGACTAACATTTTGCTACTGTTCCATACCATTATCTAGCTTTCCACTTTGTACTTTTTCCTAAATGCTGAATTGCAAAATGGGATTGATGGAAAACTCCAATAGATGCTCTTCAGCAATTACCCAATTGTGCCAGCTTTGATCTGAAGAAACAGTTGCTGTTGGAAAGACAGAAGAAGAATAAGTAGAAAAAGGGAAGACTTCCACAATAACTAAATGTTTATCACCTGTAGCTGGATTTTATTTGGTTTAGAAGTTTATGTTTATAAAAGTGAACAAAATGGGTTCAGAGCATTTATGTAATTCCACTTAAAGCAATACTTCTTAAGTATCATTTTCCCCATATCAAGACATTTAACAATAGCATTCCATCCCACATCAGTGAGATATGGAACAGAATAAAAAAAATAAATTTGGGTGCGAGTTCGGTAAGAAGATGGAGGTTGAAGTTCAGAGTTGAGAAGTTCAATTAATTGTAATTCATAAATGTTTCCAAACCCAAACAGAAACCTGAGATGCCATTTGCATCAGTAATGACTTAATTTATGGCAGATGCATAAAAGGGAAGGAAAAAAGACCTTCCATTTCTTCTCCTATTTATATTGTAATTTCAAAGAAAAGAAACAATTCAAGAGTGTTTTCTTGTCTTGCTATTCCTTTCCAGGATCAGCATCCATATCCAGATGTTCTGCTGAGAGCCATAAATTCAATAAAGTACTCAACCCAATTTAGCTTTTTTGCTTAAGCAGCACACCATTTCATAAAGAAAACATGCAACTATTGTGCGTTTGTCGCATATATCCATAACTATATCAAGTACATACTTGTAATAGTAAATTTATTGTGAAGGACTGCACTGCTGAAAGTGATTCTGTTTCATGTGTGTGTGATATAGGAACAAAATTCAGATCTGCAATATGATCTATCCTTAGTCACCTATGAGTTGAGATGGGCAAAGCAGCATGTCCTTTAACAGGAAAAATATGCTAACAAAACCGTGCTGTGTGTTCTCTAAGCTAAACAAGACAGAGTTGGGAAATCTCTTAATCACATTTAAGGCATCAAGGTAGGTTTGACAGAGCTAAGCTTTATTTTCCATAAAACAATTAGATTTATAGAAAGTTAACATTGAGAAACTCAGCAATGAAACTTAAAAGAGTCAATGAGAATTGTAATCTTCCAATGTTGAGATTTCAAAGTGAAGGGCAAACAGAAATTTATTCAGATTATGATATTTTTAAGATATTAAATAAGATGGGGGGGGATTCCATCTTAAGAGATGTCAAATAAAACTGTTTGATTGGAGGAGGCTACATATACAGCTCTGTGCAATTGCAAGCACACTAAGAAATACTTTCATTACTGCTGAATCTATGTAAATGTATATAACTAAGCATATTTATAAATCTGTAGAATATATGATACAACTCTAATGCTATGTAGAAGGGGGTAAACCAATGTAATAATATGAAACAGGGGCTGCACAACGCTTTGATCTGAAGGCAACTTAGCTGAATTATTGAACTTCCATTAGGTACTTCTCAATCTCATATTTAACTTGTATGTATCGATACCCGCACATACTTTTAACTAAGTCAAACTGATAATTGGAATTGAGTTGACTCATGAAATCAACAATTCATACTTTGGTGATTGCACAGGCCTAATATGAGCCAACGTTTCTGCACAACGTGGCAGGACTACAGGACTGTGGTTGGGTAAGGATGCTTCAATGTACAAACATGAATATTCTACTGGCACTATTTCTTCTCTTCTCAAATACTTTTGGAAATGCTACAGCTACTATTGAACATTGAAATGAAGCTTGGCTTGGGTAAAAATAACTCAAACCGCCTAGTAAGCTTCATAATGAGTGGGGGCTTGAACCTAGGTAATCTAGCTAAATCCTCAAACTCCAATAAATTTAACCTTAAACTGTCTACAGTCGACCTCACTCCATTTCTAAGAGGTCTGTAAAAAGTGCATGCATAAGTGCAGTAGCGTGACTACGGTCCTTGTTCTACTGTCCCCATTTATTCGTACTCATTTATATGTTTATATAGTATGTTTTTAGTTATACTTGTTTTTTGTTTTTTTCCTCATATATGCTTGACTAAATAAATACATAATCTCAGTCAGACCTTGTACAACATTTAACCACTGCATCATACAAGATCACTGGCTATTTTAAAGATATCCAAGGGCAGTGAAATTATTAAGATCACAGCTTTAGGGTAGTTAGCCACATCAGAAAATCCCAATTTTAGCAGATTTTCTGTAAAGCTGTTGTTTTCATTTCCATCTCTCATGTACACCTTTCTAATATTACAGCAAAAGCACAGCACATTGCACAAAAAAAGAAGTGGTGCCAATCTTAGCTGCAAATATGGAAACAGCAGGGTAGGGCTGTAGCAGAGATTGGCTAAATCATAAGAAGGGCAGTAAACTGAGAGTTTCTGAAACAGCCCGCCTTTAAGAACACATCTGGATCAGAGAGCTAAATACATCTGCTTTTAGTATACCCAGTAACTACACATTAGATCAATATTTCTCAGTCTTGGCAACTTGAAGAGGTGTGGCATTCAACGCTCAGAATTCTGGAGCTGAAGTCAAGCCCACATCTCTTCAAGTTGCCGAGGTTGATAAACACTACATTAGATATATTTTGACAGAGCTTGTGTATCTAATTGTGTTAGTAATTTGCAGGCGAAGTGGAAAACCACCACAGGATTTCTCATTGTGATGTTTGCTGGGATGCTTGTGGTTCATTTGAAAGTAATGCTGACTCCTCGTATAGATATTTATTTTGGAGTTTTCAATCGACTGCAATTTGGCTAAGTTTATAGATAAGTTAGTTATGATGGGGAGGAAGGAGGGGGGGAAACTTGCACAATAATCCCCAAGAAAACATCTGCTCATATGTTGCATTTTTGTTTCTGCTTGACTAAATCTTACATATTACTTCTTAGGACTTTTAAGTTTCCCTTTAATAGTCATTAAAAGAAAGAGTAAATGAAGACTAGATTTTCCTTTAGCTATCCCTCCATTCTTTCCCCATTTTTTTCAGATGTTTTAATTGACATGACATAGAGTAAAACTGTGTATGATTCTAGGTTTCTTTGACCTAATAGAAACCACTTGGCATCTGTATTGACTTTCTTTCTAAACGGGAATCTCACCAGCACAGATATTCAGAATCTCACACAAGTGTCCATAGTGATAAAATATGAGGCAAGCAAGAGTTGGATATCCTATTATTGATTCCACACTGCTGTTAAAGCAGAGCAGGGCCATCCACAGACAAGGCCGAAAAGTTCAACCATGACACGTGATTGAAGTCTTGCCTTCTTTTTATGTGCATCCTGCATTGAACATGCAAAAAAGGTGAGATTTTAAAGATGTAGCTGTGGCCACTTTCTTGACTTTTTCACCCTCTTCTCCTGGATGCCCCTGATTGAAAGCCATTTCTGCTTGTCTCAGGAGCAACTAGCACACATTTCTACTAGAGGATTTCCACACAGCAACCAAAATAAGTTCCTGTCTTTTGAAGCTGCAGATCAATCAAGTATTCTCTTGTTGTGACAATGAAATGAATTACATTGCATCATCTTTCTCCATGTTTCAGCAGCCAATGTTGTTGTTAAATATATACAAGCACATCCTCATTTACCAAAACATATTTCCCTGTGTGCATTCTTTCCCCCGCTCCCTATTCCTCAATTTCTTAAAACTTTCAAAACTGGGTTCATTCTCCCTGACGGTTAGCTCTCTCTCTCTCCCTCCCTCCCC
>JANHFO010005826.1:266676-277305 GCA_032468095.1 Pareas carinatus | reverse complement strand
GAGCTGCCACAGAGAAGGCTCTCCCCCTGGGGGTCGCCAGCCGACATTGTCTGGCTGACGGCACCCTGAGGAGGCCCACTCTGTGGGAGCGAACAGGACGGTGGGAGGTATCATTCTCATCATCAATAATGAGAATGGAGTGTTCTCTGATCTTTATCTTATAATTCTGTCTATAATTTTGAATGGATTCTTGAAAACCATGTAGCAATGGCTAAAACTGGATTACAACTCCTCTTTTATTTATATCATGCAACTATTTAAATTACAATAAACATAGATTGGCTTGTAAGTGGAATATTGCTAAGGTCAACTAAACTCTAAATTCGGAGCTTCTTGGTCAATTCACTAGTGCACTTTGCCTGAGCAATTGATGGCTATGCAGAGCTAGAAAAGAATTATTGCAAGAATTATACTCCCAGGTACTAGAGTAGTCTTCCCAATCTACGGTAGTACCTTCTAAATCTGATGGGACTGCAACTTCCAGCCAGCTTGACCACAGCACCCAGGCCCACAGGAGGAATTAGGCACAAAGTTAGCCTGGAGTCCAGCACAACTGCAAAAGGACTAGAAATAATCTCCTCCCCAACAAGTTTCTTGTAGCCTTATCTAATTGTTCCCAAGAGTATGCTACCAGACTGGGGAGATCCTTATATTGAACACAGACTATAATAAAGTAATTAGCTTGACCTCTGCATCCGTGGGTCTTGTTCATGCTGACAACCACTTACAAGGTTTTTGTTCTCATAACTTTCCTAAAAGGAAAAGATGTGGGTTGGCAGAGGCAGATCTCAATGTGAAAGAATGGGGCATCTCCAGCCCAAGTATCTTACATGGGCTAAAATCAAGGAAGAATTATTATACTTTCTTCTATAGCTTTAACAATCTGTGCAACCTTTCTAAAAACAAATCTTAACTTCTGTAAGTATGACAGACGGTATGAGCCAATTTACAGCACCAAATCACATGTTTTGAATGCAGGTTAACTGAGGTAACATTCATCTCTCAATGGTTTTTTGTAAATGTTGAACAAGAATATAATTAATTTAACTTATTTCAGTTGCTGGGAAGAGGGGTACCTCACACTTCAGGAATGAACCAGAGCTCACACAAGGGCAGTCACAAAACCACTCCATCGCACAAACTGAAAGTTTGTGATATTGCTTACCACAACTCTATTGGCAACAGATTAAGCCAAGGATGAAGTATCTTTTGAAGATCAGGAATCCCTTTAAAAGTTTGGGAAGTGCAATGGGCGAGACAACAATATAAAATAGGCAGGGTCAAGAGATCCATATTGATGTTAACACCATTTTAGCATTTATAGTGTTTATATTTCCAGTTTTGACATGGTGGGAAAATCATGATTTTTCTGCAATTGTAGTTGCATCTTCCAGGAAATGTAGAAAAAGAGATTCAGGGGATTAGAAAACTTTCATTGCATGGATGGAGATGCCATCTTGACTCTTTTTTGGCATACCCCATTTCTCCCAGATGCCCTGTAGGGCTACATGTAGTTCTGAAGTCTCATGTTTCTGAATCCTCGGGCTGTTCATTTTGTGCCAATCAATCATGTTGAGTTCACTAAGAATGATTACAAAGTCTTTGTTATAAAAAAAGAAGAAAATGCTTTCTGAGAACTGGGTTTCCCATTAAAAAAAAAATCCTTCTACAATAATCAGACAATTTACTGCAATTCGGCGCTCTGTTTTAAAAGCGAAGATAACGCAAGCAGAAACTATGTGCAGCTGTTCAGAATCTACACTGTTTCCTAGGCAAAGTTTCTAAAGAGTTTCCAGTCCTTTAGAATAATAAAAATGATGAATAGCCTTCTGCTCTGTGAACCAAGCGTTTTGAAGTGTAACCTGCTACTTGTAATATAGTCACTACTTCGTGACCTGTATTATATTTACAATCTGGCTCACTGCAAGTAACCCTGTTGGGCAAGGGGGGGAGGGGAAAGCAACTATGAAACCAATAGAATGAAATTAATGGCTAAATTGAAGCAATTATTTTTAAAAGCACAGTTGGTAATGTCTTTTACAGGCCTTTTTGAGAAGCTGCACTCTAGATTTTTAAAACACGTCTTTAAAATACCATCTATTGCAGAGTTTCTCAACCTTTCGGGCTTGGCGGACCAGTGGGGGAGGGGATGGTTATGCGTGAGCAGCCAGCAAGCACGCATACCTACACAGCTCCATTTCCATGAGCAGCGTGCATGAGCACCCGTCACTTACACAAATGTTTGCAAAAGTGGGAATGCATATGGACATACTTGTGCGCCATTTCCGCAGCCCGGTTGGAAACACCTCACAGCCCCACTAGTGGGCTGTGGCCCAGGGGTTGGAGACCCCTGATCTATTGCATGCCCTATTGCTGAGATTCCATAAACAAAGTGTGTCAACTTTAGTTCTTTTCATAACAATATTGTAACACTCATCTGATTTCTTTGAATGGCTTTAAGGGAAAAGAGACACACATTTCAGCTTTCTTTCAAAGAAAGTCTCTGAAGGCTTATGGAATTTTGCAATACTTGAATTTATTTTAGAATATACAGGTTGAGCATTGGATGGAGCTAATATTTAAATAATTCAATTCCGTAAGATAGCAGTGATAGATAATATATAGCTTTCTAGACTTCCATAAGTCAATCTGGCATGGCTATTGATGAAACATACTTTAATTGTACTTAAATTATAATTTATACCTTTACATAATATATATGTACTTGATTCTATTTTAGTTTATAGACTGGACTCTAAGTTTGAAAGTGGTATCCTCACTGAATGTCAGTTTACATTTAAAGCCCTGCATGGCTTGGGGCCAGGTTACCTGCGAGACCGCCTTCTACCACATAGCTCCCAGCGACCAGTAAGATCCCACAGAGTTGGTGTCCTCTGGGTCAGCTAAACAATGACGGCTGGTGGGTCTACGGGGGAGGACCTTCTCTGTGGCTGCCCCAGCTTTCTGGAACCATTTACCCTCTGTGATCCGACCATCTCCACCATATTAGTCTTCCGAAAAGCGCTGAAGATCTGGCTCTTCTGACAGGCCAAAGAGAGATGACTGTAGGCGTCAAGTTGGGAATTAAACTCTTTCAAAGTAGTGACTCTGAAGGATTTTAGGATCAAACTGGAAGAGATACTTCCTTGTCTATTGATCTGCAAAGAAACCAACATGGACTTGCTTATGATATGTATTCTCTATAAACTCTTGGAAAACATTAGCCAGACAAGAATATTCTCTTAGGATTTTATAGAGCAACAACACCAATCTAACCACTGATAGCTGCATATTTATGAAGCATACATATTATGAAATTGGCTCCATATGGGGTTTTTTCAAGCCAGCCCAAGAACAATATTTTAGCTTTTGAACCTATCAGTAGCTGTGTGAAGGAAAAGGAAGCATATTCAACACTTGGTGATTAAAAAAATCCAGGTGTCTGTTGGGTGTTCTATTAAAAATGGGGGGGGTCCCCAGGTTTGAAGGAAAGCATCAGTACTATCAATAACTATGGACCCTTCCTCTCCAAATTACTTTTTACTCCCTTCTGATACTCCCTCCTGACCTGCATTTTGCTTATGAGCTACAAATGTTCTGAACTTGATGACAGTAAAAAGCAAACTAATGCAGTGCTCTGTCACGTCTCTTCACTGACTCACTGAACTCAGCTTACTGTTTATGCACAGCATTTTTAATGTGACCTTCCACAAAGTGGCGGTCACTGTATGTTTTGGACCTGCAAATGGCAGCCCTTAGTTGAGTGTTTCAAAGATCAGAAGCTAAGCAAACGCAGGTCAATTTGTACCCAGATAGGAAATCAAAAAGGAATGGTATGGCAGGAAATTCTGATAACGGTAGTCCCAATTTATCTTAAAGGCACCAAATTGAGGAGGGCTATATAATATTTGTAATTAGAACAATTTTGCAAGAAGTAATCATGCTAAAATCAAGCATGCGCGAGGACCTTATAAAATTCATTGTGGGAATCAGCTCAGAAGTGAAAGGAAGAGTTCAGCACACACTGAAGTAGTGATAGTGTCCTCTTTTACAGAGGGTGAGGAGCACGATGGCTCCAGTGGTTGGGACCCTGGGGAGGAGGTTAGCAAGCCTGCCTTCGAGACCTGAGAGCAGTGTGGGATGAGGTGGAGCTCTTGTCCTTGCCTCCAGGTCCTGCCAGGAACATGAAAGGAGTCCCCCACTGGGCATCTCCAGGGCAACAATGATGTCACTGGCTAATCCTTTCAACCAGAAGCAGCTCTGGCGCTTCTGACACTAGTGCATATAGAGGGTGGTTTTGTAACTGGAGAAGTAAGGGATTGTAAATTATTTAATCCAAGTCCAATGTAAAGTTAAAAACACAATAGAGCTTCAACCTTGAGGTTTCCCATTCATGGACTGCAATTTGACTGCAGGCTAAGCAGAAACCTGGGACTTTTGGTGAGTTTCACCTTTGCCAGGAAATAGATCGTGCTTCTATTTAAATGACAGCAATAATTTTTGCGCCTACACCTACCTAGTTAGCATCAATTTCTAGATGATTTCTTCAAAACTGAATGCGATGCATCTTATAAGAAAGCAATAAAAATTTGTCCCAACCCAGTTATTTTACATTTTTGTCAGCAGCTTTAGAAAATAAATCCAGCCACATATATTTGTCTTTTACTCTCTCTCACACACACACACACACACACACACACACACACACACACACACACACTTAATTTGCACCACAAATATTACCCATAAAAATGTATGATACATGAACCATCTGACACATTCATGAGTATGTTGGGAGTTTGCGAGGTTGACTATTTTCCGGTGTGACACTCGACTGAATGCATTTCTCTCCCTGGCATCTAGAATGTCCTTTAGACAGAGTGTTCTTTTAAGAGGAACAGTCACCAGTTTTTCTTTTGTCTTTTGTCTTTTCCAGGGGAGAATAAAAAGCAAGTCAGACGGGCAGACACATGACCCATCCCAGATATTGTAATATGAATAGATCTTAGACTGTACTGAATATTTTCACACATGTGTACCTCATGTAAAACTTGCCTCTGGTATTTAAAGAGAGGCAGGAAAGTCTGTGAAAATGAGCATACTGAGATTTAAAGCCTGATACCTTGTTCATTTTTTTTATGCTTAGGTCTCACAGATGAGGCGCAGGCAAGTCCAGGGGATCCAGCACTTTCACCAAAATGACAAAAAAAATGTATCACACCGTCACAATCTAAGTTCCAACCTTTTCCTATGCATATGTGATATTACGGTGCACATGCAAAAGGGCAATGTTTCCAACACGTCAACACAACACTGCTTCCTTTACCAGCTCCTTAGAATTCCTATAAACAACTCTCATGGGGAAATATGCAAGAACAAAGATGCTATTTCCTTGACAACCTTTGAGGAAATTCTGATATGCGTATGTTTGAAATTCCAACAGCCCAGTTCTCACTTATGGCCTCCCAGAGTCCCACGAAGCCATTCAAGGGAAGATAGTCAGCACCAATTAATGAAACTGGAAGCTGTTGTGCACTCTCCCCTTCCATATCTTTCTGATCTCCTAGCCTGGATTAGTTACCTCTCCTTGCACTTAGCAGCCTTTTTTGCGAAGTGGTTAAGGATTGGTGTACCAACCTGTTTTTAAATCCTCAGCACATACCTGCCAAGAGCTGCCACTTCAGATATGTAATTGAAGAAGAAAGGCAAAGTTACAGCCTGAACAACTGTAGACATAAGCAGCCTGTTATGAAGGATTACTGTACAATTATTTTAATCCAGTGCTTTAAAGTGCGACCTGTTGGATGAAAGAGGCCAGCACATTTTCTCTTCTCCTGTACAATGTTCCACTGTCTATCACCGGAGAGCCACGTGGTCCCCAAGGGCAATTTTTTTTCCTTTATCATTTTTCCATTATCATTTTAACAGAGATACATACAATCCCTGACCTCCGTGCATTTCGCCGTGCCCTTAAGACCTATCTATTCATCGAGGCCGGGTTGTCCTAATTTCCCATTTTTCCCCTCATGAGGTTATTTTTTATCAATTTGTTTTGGGGTTTAGATTTTAAAATTTTAATAGTTTTTTTTAGAATTTGTATCGGCCTTCACTTATATTTCATTTTATTTGCTTTTTAGCTTTTGTATTTATGTATTTTTAAATGGCTGTCCACTGCCCCGAGTCCTTTGGGAGGAGGGCGGTATATAAATCGAATAAAATTAAATTAACATTAATTAATTAAATTTAAAATACGGTATCTATAGACAAAAAAATACTTAGAAAAACATAAATATTCAATAAAAACAGGATCATCACTGATCAGGAAAAAATAAGCGTGGCTGGCTTCTATCCTGAATGCAGTTTTCAAAGATTTCTGTATGAACTTGATACCCTAGAAACCTAATCTAGAAAAAAAGAGTCAAACATAGAAATGTTATCTACACTTTCATAGGCAGCATTATGTATTGGTCCTATAGAGAGATAAAACTCTCTATATCGGAGGTTTTCAATCTTTTTCAGGCTACAGAGCCCATTCCCACAAATTCAACTATTTACTCATCAACAATTCATGTATCTTACTTTTTCCAAACTTTTCTTGACCTATCTGTGGACCACCACCCTGGCAACTTGCCACGGACTCCAAGGGATCCACGGGTCCTAGACTGAAAGCCTCTGCTCTATACCATCAAGTAAGTTGAAAAAGTTGAATCCATCAAAGCAGTGGTAGAAATCAGGAAGATGGGGTGGTGGGAGTATTGGCTAATGAGATGATTACAGATTACAGCGTAAGAGTTGAAGATCATCTAGTCCAACCCCTAGCGCAAGACCTTAAACCATTCCAGGCAAATGGCTGTGCAATCTCTTCTTTAAAACCTCCACTGATAGAGCACCACAACCTCTGGAGGCAAGCCATTTCACTGATGAATTGGATGGAATGAAGTAAAGTCCCTGGAGCAATAAACAGGATGGAATAGCATTTTTAAAAGGCGAAAGAGACTGAGAGCTTGACAGAGGAGGAAATTTACAAAGGTTGTGCCAGAAAATATACTGTTATATATCTTTGGCACTCTAGTATGCCAGTAGTAGGTATGCTTACCTTATCACCAGGTATTCTAGTGAAAATGTGTTTCAGGGATATTCATCTGGGCTACCATTTGCAAAGTCTAGGCCAGGTCTATTGCCAAACTAAAGGGCCAGAATTATAAACAAAAACTTGGACTGAGTTTCAGTTTCTTCTTGCAAATGATCATATACAATATATACAAATGACTATGAACGGATCTTTGATTGTAATTACAGTTGTCCATTGTATGTATGTAGACATTGAGCATGTTCACCAAAAGCAAATTCCTTGTGTGCTTTGACACACTTGGTAATATAAATTCTGATTATGATTATGATTAGGCAACTGCTCTCTGCCCATGCCAGTTCACTTAAATCTTGCTAAATACCCTTTGCCCAATGGTCTGGGTGTGAAGACCAAACTCCCTGATGAGCCAGCTAGATGTGTCAACATGCTAAATGAGGACTTAGGGCAGTTGTAATGTTTATTTTGGTCACTGCTAATCTGCATATGTTAATACATTTCAACTGAAGAAATAAAATGGCTGATTGACCGAAATTAAAGCTGGGGTTTTAAAAACCTTAGATTGAGAAAGTAGAAGCAGATGGCTAAAATCCAGCTGATGTCAGTTCAAGGAGGAATAGATTAGTGTTAAATATAAAAAAACAAAAACTCTTCTGGACTTAGATCTCCATATATTATATTAGGTTCAAACCTACTGTAGTACCAGGAATTGAACTCATGAGCCATTGCATTTTAACGGATGATATATATTGTGTTAGCCTTAGGAGTTATCCAGACCCTGGTGCTTAGTAAAGTTACAGGAAGGAAGATTTAGAGTTTATGTTTAGAATGGTATATACAGACAGACCTTCCTCTTAAGCTCTCAGACCAGAGAGATACAAATGGGACCTAGAGTCGGGAGAGGGGACAAAATTTTCATTTTAGCACAGGTAAATATATTGTGTGGAACCACACACATACACACACAGGTACACAAAACCAGTTTTGATCTATTCAGAACTCATCAAGCGTGCACAGTCACATACAATGGTCCATGAATTCAATTTCGAGCAGAGAGTTTGAATTCCATAGAATGCTCCATTGCTACACAAACCTGGTGAGAGCCATATATAAGTATTACTTTTGCTCCATCCCTGAGGGCTCCTGGCTTGTCTTTGCAATTCTGTATTTGCCTCCTAAATTCTGTGATCTTCTTTGGCATAAAATTATGGAGCAGAGCATGGTATTTTATCCAGCAAAATGATTACTCGCTGTTCCAGAAAGGTTTTTCTAGGAAAGTGAAAGAACTGGCATTCCTATAGGGTTATTGCACAATCAGTTTCACAAGACTGATTTGCAAAGTAGGTGCAAAGAATGAGCAATCTTTCTCAGGTTTTACGGATCAGGTAAAAACATAGAGTTGTTTCTCATGCCTGACTTAAAATGCTATCCAGTAACCCTTGAAGCAGCAAGAAATTAGACCAGCGTTGAAGCTCTTGCCCTGCATTGACAACAGAGATCACTGTTTCTCTTTTTACACCCTGCAAATTTTGTTTGTTAAAGCTACCAATGGCCGTGAATGGTATTCCAAGAAGTGACAGCTTCATAACCTGCCATGCATCAGACATTCTATTTTACATGCTATCTGACTGGAAAATGGCATGCCTACGTTATGAGAACGGGCAATGGGGGGGGGGGGGGAATTCTTCAGTACAGTATTGATAAAATCAAGTGGTGAGAATACATCTTACTTTCTAGAGAACAGTCCTCTTTTAAAGACATCCTTTATTTCAGTTTTTCCTAATCTGGGTGTCCCTTCAATGAGTGGACTTCAGTTCTTGATAATGGTCATGTTACCGAGTGTTGTAGGCCACCCACTCAGCAGGCTCCTACGTGACGGTTCTGTTACAAAGACAGTTTGATCAAAGTTGAGTTGGGAAAATCATAAGAAGGTAAAAAAAAATAAAAGGTCTCAAAGTTGCTCATCAATCCCATCTATTCGACAGAGTGAAGTACACAACTAATCTGCTCACAATCTTCACTTTTCCTTATGTGTGTGTGTGAGAGAGTGCATGTGCGTGTGCCTTCAAATCAGTTTGACTTCTAGAGATTGCTTGAAGAAATCCCTGAAGATTTCTTGGCAAGAGTTTTCAGCACTGGTTTATTGCATCCTTTCCAAGGCTGACACAAAGTGATTCGCCCACCAACTTCGTTCTACAACTCATGGTTGTCTGTTTTTAGCCTGTGCCTTAAACCACTACATAAAACTTGCTCTCTATTTTTCCTTTTGCATTATAGTAATTATTAATCGCATGAATTGGAAACCTTTAGATTTGTTTTGCTTTGTACCAGCGCAGTGTCTTTCTGCTTTTAAATAATCTCATTTTCTTCAGACTTCAGGCACAAAAGACTGCACTGCCATACTTATTATATGTGAATTACATTGTGTTTCTACTCTATGTATTTTAACAGGGCATATATGACCATCTGATATGGTTATGTTATAGTTCATTGGCAGATACGTTCATGCACTAAAAATAATACCTAACTCTACAAAGGTCAGCTGGAGGTTGAATTCTTAAGAATTCAATTCCAAGCAATACATATTTCCACATTTTAACAGCACAATTTAAAAAAAATCAGAATTTCAGAAAAATCTTTAGTAAATCTTGCCATTATACGGTACAGAGTAGGATTATGCAATTATCTGAATCTGAAGGAATATTTTCGATTGGGTGTGGATGGTACACTACTCAACAACTAGGTTTAAAATTTGCATCTTTTTCTAGAACATTTTATCTGATTTAAGGATTGACAGGTGTCATATGAATGTTCCCAGTTCCAATAATGGTGCCACCATTCAATCCTTTCAACTCAGAAGTGTTTCAGTTTTTCCAACACAAATATAGTAATAATATGTCATAATTGACTTTGGTTTTGCCTTCATGTATTTTGTGAAGCCAGCTATTGTAATGTGAAAAGCATGGTTTATGTTTTTGCATTATGTATGAATCAGGCCACTATTGTTTGTTGTCTACAAATTATGGTTAAAACAAATTCAAGCTTAGCACGATGTGTTAAACAGTCACTATTGCAAAAGAAACTTCCAAGAATTTATGTAGAAATGATGAAGTGAGAATTATGCCAACATATAAGACAAAATGCTGGCCAACCTCTTAGTGGATGATGCAAGGCTTTTGTTTCTTTTCGGACACATTTTGAATTCTAATGTGGAATAAGAAATGATAGCAAAACCAGCTGCCTGGTTAAAGCTAAATTTGCATTGCATTATTCAGAGTCTGAAATGAAATCTTGAAGTGGGCTGATTTTAAGGTTTCGAGTCAGATGCTTCTCTGTGGTTGCTTTGTTTTTCTACCAAGAGCTTCCCATATTCTATATTATATTATATTATATTTATTATAATATAAGAGAAACTGTTCGATTGCTGCGGTTTCTTCTTATAATAATAACGTCTTTATATTTTTAGGCATCAGTTCAATAAGACATGTAAGTCTCTCTAACCCTTGTAAAATGGCCTAATCTGTCATTTGTGAGAGAGGAAC
>JANHFO010005826.1:248239-260964 GCA_032468095.1 Pareas carinatus | reverse complement strand
ATCATACTTGGCCAATAAAGAATTCTATTCTATTCTATTCTATTCTATTCTATTCTATTCTATTCTATTCTATTCTACATGTATTTAAAATTGGGTAATCCAATCTCCATTCATCTAGTGAATGCATACAGTTTAGATTTGCTTATGTTGAACAACTATTTACTACATTTTCTTCTTCTTTATTATCCCCTTATAAATAGCATACAAGAAGAGAAAGGAACAGCTTTATATAAAGAGAGCAATTAATGCTATAATTTTTTTAAAATTATGGATTTATTTGTGTTTTTTTCAATGTTAAAATATCAAACGTTTTGAATCAAATAGATTCTAAATGATTGGTTTCTACTTCAGTAAAGATCTGTACAGCAAGTTGCTCTTCTGTTTGCATCTTTGTGCTTTAATTTTTAAAAAAGAGTGCAACCCTGTGAAAGGAATGATTTTAAATAACAACTGAATTAACAGCTATTTAATTAACAAAAGTGAACAGTACTGTATACTGTATGTTTGAGAAACTTAAAACTGTACATAGAAATTATATTATAGCCATAACAGGATGATATGTATCTGAATCCCATTGTATGAACCTGATTTTAACCTGGTTGTTTGCTAGATTCTGCCCAGTTCTCATAACTTCAGGCCTAGAAAAGATGGTTGTAATTTACTTACTACCGTAGTCTAGACACGATTTTAAAAGCTATTAGTCTAGAATAGTTGCACAAATTGAAAAAGCATAATCTCTTATTTTTCTGCAGAGCAAAGAATATAAAGACTGGTCCTTTTATTAAATTATCAGCACTAGTATTTATAATTCTTGAGGCCTATTTAATTAGTATCAGTGTTCTACTGTTGCATTTTGTAATGTTCTAATGTAGGGATCTCCAACCTTGGCGGCTTGACGACTGGTGGACTTCCACTCCCAAAGCTGGCAGAGGAATTCTGGGAGTTGAAGTCCACCGGTCAACAAGCCGCCAAGGTTGGAGACCCCTGTTCTAATGGATAGAGAAATTCCATTTCTTTCTTTGTATATAAAACAAAGCTAAAAGAAATATTTTGCTTATACCTGCTGGCCCATTAACTTATTCACATTTGTTGTTCTAAACAGCTACGCCAGTTTTCTTTTCTATTTATCCATGCCTGCTGTAAAAATGTTTCATCAGCTGCTGCACATGCCCCTGTGAGTGTACAAAATTGCTTACAGGTGGTCCTCGACTTACAACCACAATTGAATCCAAAATTTATGTTGTGAAGTGAGACATTTGTTAAGTGAGTTTTGCCCCATTTTATTATTTTTCTTGCCACCGTTGTTAAGTAAATCACTGAAGTTGATAAGTGAGAAACACGGTTGTTGCCCATTGATTTTGCTTGTTAAAAGATTGCAAAAGTTGATCACATGACCTTGGGACACAGCAACGGTCATAAGTATGAAATGATTGCCAAGCATCTGAATTTTGATCACATGATCATGGGGCTGTTACAAAGGTTGTAAGTGTGAAAAATGGCTGTAAGTCATCTTTTTTCAGTCCCGTTGTAACTTTGAACAGTCACTAATTGAGCTGTTGTAAGTCAAGGACCACCTGTATTATGGTCTGGACATGTGTCTATTCATTTCAGTAAAAAATGAGCAGAAAGAGATCCTAGCAGAAATATATCATATCACATTGTGGTTTTACAGTTTGGATCCAGAAAACTTAGATGTTGCTCAAAAAATAGGCTTTGTCATATATTTATGAGATTTGCTTTTGGCATTAGCAAAATTTGGTATTACACGTAGTAAAGTGGAATGTACATCTATATATATAAACGTGAAATATCGCTCACTCACTGGCTGACTCATCACCAGATCTCAAAAACTATAAAAGCTACAAACATGAAATTTGCTAGATATGTTCATCTTGGCATCTAGGCACTCACTAAAAAAGGATTTTTCAAAATGTTAATTTTTGCATAAGTTATTTAATATTTTTTATTCCGAATGGGTAGAGAGTTGTGATTGGACAAAATATCTATCACTGTTTGTTTTCTTTCCCCTGATTGGAGGGCTTTGTCAGCCTGTTGTTTGATTTTGGGTTTTTCCGTTCAGACCACCAGTAGCAGCGGTGCGAGTAGAGAGTCTTACAGAAAAGCACAAACACTGCATTCTGGTAGGCTGCTTTTCTCCTTTTTAACCCTAACTCCCCCGGCTTACCCCTGCAACCCCCAGCTGCACCGCGCCACCTTCCGCAGGGCCTACCTGGCTGCCTGCCCTGACTCGCTGCCCGGTTCCCGGCTGCCTGATCCATATGGGCCTCTGAATGGGCCACACGGGCCTCCAGATAGACGACATGGGCAGTCCACACCTCTATAGAAGCCATCCAGCCCTCCGAATGGGGCCATGGGCCTCTGAATAGGCCGCATGGGCCTTCAGATAGGCCACATAGGCCGCTCACGCCTCCGTAGAGGCCCTCCGGCCCTCCGAACGAACCCAACGAGAAGCTGCTGGCCACCGGGGAAGCACCCCACCTCCAGTAGAAGCAGGGTGAGCAGTTCAAATTCTCAGCCGTGCCTTGCTGGCTCGGTTTCTCTCTGTGTCTTTTTTTTATTTCTCTCTCTCTCTCTCTCTCTCTCTCTCCTCTCATTCTCTTTCTTTCTCAGTCTCCCTCTCTTTTTCTCTCATTCTCCCTCTTCCTCTCTTTTTCTCTCTCTATCTCTCATTCTTTCTCTCTCTCCCTCCCTCTCTCTCTCTCTCAAAAGCAGCTGCTTCTCTGTGGTGACACACTCTAATCTCCAAATGGCGGCAGTAGCAGCAGCACCAGTTTCTTGCACAACATTTAATTTCCTTGGTAATCCCCATAGCAGAGCACGAGTATCGGAAGCTAGTATAACAATAAATAACAAAAAATGCAACTACCAAACCCAGTAAAATATAAATCAAGCATGTTAAAAATGCAAACATAGCATATAGTTAATTTGCAACAATCAGCGTTGAACAATCTGACAAAGCTACTGAATAGCCCCTGATTCTACTTAGCTTCACATGACATTGGACATGTTAAGGTAAATGAAACTATGTATTCATATCCCACAGAAAATTCATTCATTCTCAATAGATACAGAATGATTTTGTTGAGGGGATAAGAGTGAATGATACTCAGGGCTTTTTTTGTAAGAAAAAGGTGCCGGAACTCACATCTTGTTAATCTTTTATTTAAAAAATTATATATTCAGTTCTAAACATAAATTTAATTTATTGTATTTAAGGCAAAAAAGGTGCCGGAACTATGTTCTATGACCAAAAAACCCACTAATGATACCTATTAAAATCACAAATGAATTATTCTCTTGAAGAAAACTGTGAACATGCAGTATCCCTCTTTTTATGTTACCGATAACTCTTGAAAAGATACAAAGTTCATTAGCAATACTGTGGAATAATACAAGCCTTTACGTTTATCATAACATTTAAAAAAGGTTTACATTTTTTAAAATTACATATGGTTTAGAGAGGAAAATCTACAGGGGTGCAGGATTTTTTTTAATTTGCTAAATATTTCAAAAAGAAGTCACCACAAAAGAAAAACACAATTAAAACTGCTTAAATCATTTTAAAATATCTATCTTGCCTCACATATATTTAATGTTTTTTCTGTTTTCCCTTTCATTAGGAAGTAACTTTAGCTGTTTTCATTCTTTTGCCATTCCGACAGGCTATAAGACTGTGTTTTATCACTTTATTAAAATACATTCAAAGCAGTTCCTGTAGGTTAAAATCTATATTTTTTCAAAAATTAATCTTATGTCATGATCTTAAAATTTAATCTTAAAATTAATTTAACAATAGAATCAGATCTTGGCAATTGAGCTTAATTGCTTGATTTATACTTACTTCAGAATAAATGTGTAAATACACAATGCTGAAATGTGCTGGAAGTCACTTTATAGTTGTTCAAAAAATGAAAGCGTAAGATACTTTTTTGAGAAAGCTAAATTTTAAATGTGAATTATTATTTTTTTACAATGTATATGTAAAGTTCTTTTTTGAGTTGCTGAAAATTTGGGTGGTGCTGTATACAGCAAACAAATGCAACATATACATCTACAAAAAGGCAGACATTATAGACAATTTGTTTTATAAATTACATTAAGTGTTAGAATTGTTTGCCATTTCTTTTAAACACTTCCTTGCTTGTTGTCTGAACTTTGAGCATTCTTAAGTACAATAATATTTTATTTTTAAAAAGTTAGTTAATAAAATGAATAAAACATAATGTGATTAGTCTAGATGGCCTGACTTTTGATACGCCCTAAATCTAATCATATGCAGTAGGCTTCTTCTAATACATACAAAACGAAGAATCTTATGATGAGCTTGCATGGTTTTTAAAATATATAATGGGGGACTGCTTGTTTGACTAAGAAACTGAATCCTAACTAAAACCATTTCAGTAAAACAAAGAACATGAAATAATTGATATAATTCAAAAGTGAAGTAGTTTCTTTCCTAAAGTCTCTTTTACCCTATGAAATTGTATTGTCTTTTGTTAATTGGCATCCTTCGTTAGAATAGATCAGTGTTAATAATTATGTTTGAAATGGGAAGCTTTATGTCTTTTATAGAAGCAAGCACTTAAGGAGTGCCTGAAAGTTATTAAATAGTGCAAAATCTTTGAGATAATATGATTTAAACACTTCGATATGCCTAAGAGCGATTGGGAAAAAAGTTGGCAAGAAAGCATGCTTTAGTTGTGTATACAGTTACCTTGGCTTTTGTGAAATGAACATTCCTTATCCTAATTTCTATTCCGTGTTTGCAGATGTTACACCAAAGTGAACTGATGGCTGATAAAGAAATCATAAATAAGGAAAGAAAAGTAAAATAAAAGAGATGAGTGAGGGTGGAGGGACTTGTGGCTCTCCAGGTATAGTTGCAGTTTATTATCACAGCCAGCATAGCTAGCAGTCAAAAATTATGCATGTAATAATTCAATAAAATCTTCTTAAACTCTTTACAATTAAAAGAGCCTGATTTTTTTTGCTAGCATTAAATAGCATAGTTTGTTTCATTAAAAAGTTCTGACTTATTGACAGTTTGTTATAAAATTCATATGGCTGCGTATCTTAAGCAACTCTAGTTTACAACAACAATAAAACCATTGACCATTAAATCCCGCACAAAGCAACACCTTTCAGATTGCTGACAGAGGTGATGAAATGGTTTTCTCCATGATGTGGTCTCACATAGTTACAGAAACTCTATGCAATATCAGTGATATCCAAGAAGACATTGGAAGTATGATCAGAGGGGCAGCTGAGTTGCACAAAGTGAGTCAGGTTGGTAAATGTTTAGGGTTTAAAATAAAGTTTTTTACTGGAAAGTGGGTAGAGGGAAAAGATTTTTTGTGCTTGACAATAAGATGGTGGTGTGTGTGTAATAGGAGAGAGAGCGAGAGAGGGAGAGGGAGAGAGAGAGATGACAGACACACACACACGCACACAAGGGCACACATATATACAGGAGTATCAGTTTTTGACTTGAAGATGATACTATCCTTTATCTTCCTTGTTTGGCTCAATAAAAATAGTTTTAGTCTTTCTTTGGAGTTGATTTCTTGTATGTTCTGCCTGGTGGGGCTGACAATCTGTCTTTCCGATAATAAAAATCAACCATTTATTTATTTATTTTTATTTTTGAATTTATATACCGCCCTACTCCCGAAGGACTCAGGGCAGTGTACAGCCATTAAAAACATACAAAAATAGCTTAATAAAAATAAATAAATAAATAAATATTTTTAACCATGCCTTATCAATCATGCTGAGTAGGCTTGGATAAAGTTCATATTTCATATCTGTTTTATGGAATATTTGTTGCATTAGAAATGCAACATTCTGGTTATTATCTTACGGTTTATAGACCAAAAACATGTTGGTTTGCCCAGCATTCCTCAAGACTCGGGGGGGCGGTGGGGGGAGAAAAGTTTGAGAATGGCTTGATAACGTTGCCTGGCAAATTGTTCTTCAAAATCCAAAGAGTTGCTGTAGGTAAAGAGGAAAAGATTGCTAATTTTGAAAAGCAAAAGATAAATACTGACAAGGGCAAACTCAGAGCAATGAACAAAGTTCTGCTACCAGCTGCTTTTGTAATGATTGAGAGAAGATTGATCTCCCAAGATCATCCAGGGTCTCCATAACTTTAGGGCAGGGGAAAATGTGGCAGGATGGATGGGGCTGCCTTGTTAAAATGCTCACCTTACTTTCATCCAAGGAACCAATTGAACTCACTGGCTTAAGGTTAATATAGGGGGTCAGTTCCTACACATTGTAAAACAAACATTTATTTTATCCATCGATTTACTTAACAGAAAATTATGGATAGCTGCCCAACTCAAACAATGCGACTCACAATGGCTTACAAAATAAAAGACAAACAATAAAATCAATAATAGTCAACCTGGTTTATATTCCAGGATGACAGAGACCAAATTAAAAAAAAATGTTCACAAAGGACAGGTTAAATATCAGGGCTGTGTGGATTTGAAAATTATTCAAAGTGCTTCAATGGACCTTGCACAATGTATATCCTGGTTATTCTTTAAAGCAGCGATATGTTTTTTCATACTTCTTTGGACCGAGCCTCATTTCCTGGTGACTGTAGATAGGCATGTCCATATAATTTTCTTGGCAGTGCCTCAGAATTGGCTTAAATTGACTTCTGGGTTGTTGACATTCCAGCCTTGCCTATATAAATCTATAGGCTGCGAGAAGATGATCTTCTAGACCAGTGATGGCGAACCTATGGCACATGTGCCACAGTGGGTACGCAAAGCCCTCTGTTGGCACACGAGCCAAGTAGCCCTAGCATTGCCTCAGAACTGAGCATGCTCAGAAAGAAGTAGCAGCACCAGGCAATGACATCACAGGGCCATGCACATGCTTCGAAAGGAGTAGTGGTGCCAGGCAATGATGTCATGAGCCGCGACTCATTAGCCGCAACTCGTCTGGGCACCCAATGTCTAAAAGGTTCTAGACATTTACTGTTCTAGACATTTTGACTATGGTGGGGCTTTACTTTTAAAATAAATTGGCTATGTTTACAATTTATATTCTACCTTTCTAACTATGTTTATATTCTACCTTTCTAACTATGTTTTGTTTGTTAGAGTTATAGTCTAGCTTACTTTAGGATGTCGAGGCAAACTATCTAGCAAAAATCATCCTTTAGTGGGGAGTAAGTGAAAAAATCAAGGTGGTGACCATGACCAGGTGATCCAAGCATTCATGACAGACATAAAAAAGATGATTGGAGTTTTATTATGTATCTGCCATCTTGACCTTTTTTAGGTGTCAGATCCCCCTAATATGGAACAGTATCATTTCCAATTTTTCTATTTTTTCTTACAATAGCAATAGAATTTAAACATATATCACCCCATAGCACTTTATAGCACTCTCTGGCTGGTTTACGGAGTAGAAGCATTATTTACACATTGCCTTCATTAATCGAGGTCGTCATTTTACTAATCTCGGAAGAATGGAAGGCTGAGTCAACCTCGAGCCCCGGAACTCAAGCTGAGGGTAGACTTTGTCTACAATACTGCATTTTAACCAGTAACCCACCAGGGCTCACCCTGTAGGGTAAGTTGAACTGAGAAAAAGTGGCCCAGAATCATCAACTGAACTTTCATAAACAAAGAGAGACTTATTCCTGGATCACTGTAATCCTGTTTCTAAACAGTAGACAGGCAGTAGGGAAAGAAGATAAGGAAGACCTTTTGACCAAATAAAGGTCCTACTTGTCCTTCTCAGGATCCAACTGCCTCTCTTTATTTCTAATAATATCTCTCAAACCCAAAGAATGCTATTTCATCCTCATCAGGAAGGATATTGCATGCTCATGTAATCTTGCCTTTCAATTGTATATTGACATCTGTCATGTTCATTAAAATGGTATTCCCAGTTCAATTGCAAGCATGTACGTTACGTGCTTCTGTCACAGGGTACAACTCATTATAGGGAGATACTGTGACTATGGTCTGGACTAAAATTGGACTCTGCCTCTGAACAAGACAAAAAAATTGTATAAAAACACAGATCTATCTATTAATTACTTGATTTTTTTAATCAAAATTGTTCTTTCCTGTGTTGCTTCTCTGATTTTCTTGCAACAGCAACCATTCCCTATATGGTGATAAGCTGATTGGTCTCAACTAGTATTAGATTCACACCTCATTGGTCTTCCACCCACATTGGATTGACATCTTACACCTGCTTCTTCATGACAGAAATGTGTTCTTCCTTCTTTTGCCCAGCATCTCCAGTTACAAATATTGGTCCAAAGCCCAGTTTAGAGAGACCAGCTATCCCTTGCTGGAACGCGGTATGGGTTGCATTCAGCTGGTGAGAAATATGACCATCTCTTAGGCAGACAAAAAATGTAGCTAGAAAACCATGGGACAACTCTGTATAATATTACTGTGATATAACATTCCAAGAATGACTTGGGGGTTTGTTAAGTATCCTTCCTCTCATTCTCCTCTGATTGTAAAGAGGAAGACAACATTTTGCTTTTGTTATAGATTTTATAATTCAGAACTAATCAAATTGCATTGAGATCACCAAGTTATGATGAGTTCCTATAAGTGCTCAAACATGCTTGATGGCCAAATCAACATTTTGTTCCAAAAGACCAAGTAAGCCACCAAGAATCACTGTGAGATAGGCAATCATATAAATTTTCTTAAATAAATAAAATAAGTGCAAGAATACAATAAGCATAGTCTCTTTCCTTTTTGATTTCAATATGATGCATATAAAAGAAACAGCCGGAATCATATTAAATGACTGACTATACTTTCAAAATCAGCATTTGCAAACAACATGGTGGGTACTTTGTATAGGAGCATTGCATTTGCAAAGGCTGGCAACCCATGTATGCCATCTGCTCATCTCCTTGGAGAAACAGTAGGGTAAAAACAATAAAACCTTTAAGTGTGTGGTCACTGTATACATCCCCCATGGGTGGGTTTTATTTACATGTCAAGTGCCAGTCTAAAATGAAGACTGATGAGGATAATTCAGTGAGATTAAGTGTTTAATAGACTGTAGATTTCCTAAATAGGGTGTGCCTGCTCTAACATGCTTAGTTACAGTTCTTGATTCTTCTTCCTCATCTTCCATTGCCCATTATTCTTGCATATTCCATGCATATATACTTCATCTTCCTCTTAGAATTGATTGACATGATGCTTCCTTGATTATGTACAAGCAACTATTGAAAAGAGGGGAACATATTCATGCACTGTAAAGATAATTTGATAAAGTTTATTCTATTCTTTATTTATGAACCTCAGATTACCTAACTACAAGAAACTCTTCCACTATAATGAAAATCATATTATATCTTGGCTTCATAGTCCCAGTTTCATTTTCCAAATTGCTGTCAACAGCTGCCTTAGAAAGATAGAACAGTTGTAATAAATGAAACTTTTTGGCAAGAAAGATGGAAATTCTTGTTCCAACCAAGGTGCAAAAGCTGTTGTCATCTGCATTGTTTATTTTAAAATTTGCTACCTCTGGCATAAGCATTTTTTACTTCCTGGTGAGGTCTGGATTAATAACACTCACTTATGGTTTTATCAAAGTTTGCAAGTGCATGGAAAATAAAGCAACATTTAGTATTTAAAATGAAAGAAGAATATTGCTTTGTTCAGACAGCTTTATGACATGATCATCATGTAGCCAAATCTGGCAGAAATATAAGACATATAATGTTATGAAGAAGTGAAGACAGTATATTCTTTTATGTCTCCACATTAGCTTTCTAGCAGTGATAAACAATCATAGACTATAAATCTTACAAACTATGATCAAAATGGCTAGCAATCAGAGGTTGTACTGGCAAGCATCAAACTGTTTAATCTTTATGCTGTATACACTGCAATTATTTGCTTCTGAATCCATAATGTTCCAGGCACAAAGTTTGTATATAAGTACTTCAAATAATTATAAATACATAACAAATTAGTTCTGAGAACAAATGCATTATCAGACTTATTGTTAAATGATGTAACTTGTCTTGTAACAGGCATTATCATAAAAGAAGCAATTCATTAAGCTTCAGAGCTCCATGAAGGCTTAAAGAGAGGAAAGCTATTCTGCATTCGGATGGCTAACCACATCCACCACAGTAGCCATGTTGCAAATAGCCACATCTCCATTTTGTACATGCAAATTGTTTATCCGTCAGTTAACATATATTCTTTCGCATACTACCTGTTCCTTACAATGCTCCCAGCCCCAATCACTTTTATGTAGATATATATCCCAATGCTGCTCTTTTTACAATGAAATCCTTGCTGTGTCTATTAAGAAATGACCTCTAGTAAATTTGACAGAGCAGATTCTAAGTGACATTAGTCCAGGAGGATTGACCACTTTTTCCATAAGGCTCATCCTTGGCTTTTGACTGACCTGCCAGGATGCAATCCACAAAGGAAACAAAAAAAAAGAAATAAGTTTGACTTAATTTCATTTGCATTTGCAATTTGCATTCAGTGTTATTAATATTAAATGCAGTTAGCATCGTTATTCTGTCACGTAATAATTTATGTTTTTGTGTTGTATTAAAAACTATAAGTTGGTAGCATATTTCAAAAATCGCTTAGTGGGCGTGGTCATTCATTAGAATGCAGAATAGCTTTCTGGAAAAATGGGCTCCTCTCTCTTTAAGCCTTCATGGAGTTCCAAGGCTTTGATGTTAATAAATATGATCCTGGCTGCTCATGCTAAAGATGCTTGATTCCTGTATAAGGTTTTAAATTTAAAAAATCTTTCAAAAGTCAGGTGGGATAGTGAGTTTTATTATGAGTACCATCATTTTTTAAGGGTGCATTATTAGTTAATACAAGTGGAAAACAGAGCCAAAGGGATAAGATACCCTGTTTTCCCCAAAATAAGACCTACCCCAAAAATAAGGCCTAGCATGACTTTTCAGGCTGCCCGTAAATATAAGCCCTACGCCGAAAATAAGACTCAGTTAAGATTATCAGCCAGACCAACACATTTACCAGAGGTATGTCCGTTGCAACTGGAGACGAAGCAGCAAAAATAAGAGTTATCCTGATAGTAAGCCATAGTGCATATTTTGGAGCAAAAATTAATATAAGACTCGGTCTTATTTTCGGGGAAACACGGTAGAAAGACTGAATTTATACAGGTTATCCTCAACTTACAACAGTTTACTTAGTGACTATTCAAAGTTACAACGGCATTTAACCAAGTGACTTATGAAAATTTTTCATAGTTACAACCTTTGCAGCACCCCCGTGATCATGTAATCGAAATTCAGATGCCTGGCAAATGGCTCATGCATACGATGGTTGCAATGTCCCTGAGTCATGTGATCACCTTTTGCAACCTTCTGACATGCAAAGTCAAAGGGGAAGACAGATTCACTTAACAACTGTGTTGTTTACTTATCAACTGCAGTGATTCAGTTAACAACCGTGGCAAGAAATGTCGTCAAATGGGGTAAAGTTCACTTAGCAAATGTATCACTTAACAACAGAAAATTTTGGACTCAATTGTGGTTGTAAGTCGAGGATTACCTGTAATTCCTTTTAATTGTATTTAAGGTTTTATCTGGAATTATCTTTGTTCCCCCAAATTTCCCTTCCCTTCATGTTCTTTACTTGCCTGCTTAACTAAATATAGGTCTTTGAAATGGTAGAAAATATTTGTAGCTCAGGTGGTAGATGTTGTCTATCTGGAAATGTGAATTGCACCCAGCCATTCAACATTGAGATAGATTGCCATGTACTTATACAAACTGACATTGATTAAGGACTCAAAAGCAAATAGGTACAAATAATTACAAGCAAATTTAGGACAAGCTGGTGAGTTTTTAGGTGAGATCAAAGGTAAACTAAATGACAGCTAAATGAATGGTTTTACACCTTTTTTTGTTCTAAGCAGACAATGTAAATACTATCAATATTATTAATTAATGTTATTAGAACACAGCCCAGGGGCTTTTCTTTGCTGTCATAAAAGGTAGTAATTACTCCAGAGCATAATAATCAATGTATACCTTTGGAGAATGCACTAGAAGACACTGGGAGGGGGGGCGAGAGGACACTAGACAACTGTGAGATGAACTCAAAAAATTAAAAATTAGCTGAAATATAATAAGTTGCATGACAAAATGGATTTCAGGCACAAATGAAACAAATGAATTGGTTTCTACTCTGGATGATGTGCATTGAAGATACCAGGATTCTCTATATTGCCACTTAATTTTTTCCCCTGGTTTTAGTGCAGTCTTCCTTAAATTCATAGAGGAAAGTTTGTAGTGTTGATTTGAGTAGTCTTTGTTTAACATGTTTACTGTAACTGTGATTGTATCAGAGCATTGTTTTTGAATTTTTTTACAATGAAACAACAAAACATCTAGAAACATGTATCCCTGAATAGCTGTCAATTAATCATGTTTTGTCTTTGTCCTATTTTCCCAAGTAATTTCAAATCTGTGTTTGATATCCACATTGTGTTTGTTCACCACAGAAATATCAGTGTTATTCAGGAATCAAAGTGGTTACATAAACAATGAAGCAACTTACAGGCAGCCATTCTTAGGCTAAAATAGTTTTGAGACCAAGCTGTTTTTAGATATAATAGCTGACCCGGCCACGCGTTGCCGTGGCTCAGGTTGTGTGTGTTGGAAGTGCCTCTGTCTACCCCCCTCTCCCCCC
>JANHFO010005826.1:202960-218089 GCA_032468095.1 Pareas carinatus | reverse complement strand
CCCTCAATTTTCTTTTGGCCAAGGGCCTTCTCTCCGGGTATCCCTTCCCGTCATCGAGAACGGTCCTGGGCAGCTTAGCGGGTATACTCTGAGAGGAGGGGAGATCCCTCAGGGCCCGAAGCTGCTCCGCGGTATAAACCAGCATGATAATAAAAATAAATATATACAATAATAAAATTTAAATTTAAAATAAGCTGCTCTGTGCAAAGAGCCACAAGGGTATAGGGGGAAGACTGAACGGGGCATTTCAAGGTAGATGTGTGTGTGTGTGTGTGTGTGTTAGATATTTTTGTGCTGATACATAATTAAATTCAAGGAAGACTAGGATAGATCTATATATATAATTTGGAAGATGTTCCAGTTACGATGTTTGTAATTATTATAGCTCTGCAGTGAAATAGCCAAAGGGCCTCAAGTCAACTATATCTGAATTGCAATATATAAAATAATTTAAATATATATTACTCACTTCAAATGTATATTCATCTATTGGACATTACTTTTCTTAGTAAATATCATAGGCCGACCTTTAATAATGGTACCACAATATATTTATTAATCTTGAAAAATTTTGTAGTATTTAAAAAAATAATGTTTGAAGAAACACAAAGTTAGGGGCTTTGGGTTTGATTTCCAGTTCTGTTTTTGACTCTGTGTGACCTGGGAACAGGGTATATTTCTAGGCAGTATCTAGAGCCAAAGGCTAATCATTTTGTACTTGCATATAAATTATGTAGCTTAATGAATCTAAATGAAACTAGATAGCAGAGTGCATCTAAATTCAATTAACTACAAACATAATTGTTCGCAATGGGATATACTTATATCTACCACTTTACATTTTACATAATTGTTCATTGTTAATTTCACGGTAACTTAAATAATGAAGATTTACATTTTGACTCATTTTACTCCATCAAAGTGTTTACCGTTATTGTGTTAGGTTCTACTAATGCAACTTGCTCCATTCTGGTGCCTGACATATATGTTGGACATTTGTCCTCATAATTCCCAGCAATGTTGGGAGAAATTGTAACACTAGATCTTTCAGGGCACTTATAGGCAGTATTTTTTTGTAAGAAAAAAGGTGCCAGAACTCACATCTTAGTAATCCTTTATTTAAAAAATTATACATTCAGTTCTTTACATACATTTAATTTATTGTATTTAAAGCAAAAAAGGCACCGGAACTATGTTCTGATGTTCTATCACAAAAAAAGCACTGCTTATAGACAATTGTGCTCTCAACACACGACAGCATGCCTGATTAAGTACCAATCAAAAAACATAATTGAAGGTAGACTCTGGGGGCATTTTAATACTCCTTTCTTGAATTACATTGCTACTTAGTGACTTTAATTACATTATATGCTTGTGGATTCAATGGATGCAGGTAGAACTGTAATCCATTTGGAGTTTTGTACAATTATAGACTGCATGTGATGAATGCATTAGAGATTATTTTTATATAGGGTAAGATGTTGATTGTGTTAAATTCTTCTTTTAAAACTTGGAAGGATGGCCTTTACCTTAAATATATACGTTGCTGAACATAAGCAGGAGCTATTGAGAAGGGAAAGGGCAGCAGAGTGAGGGGTGGTGGGATTAAGAACCACCTTCCTACAATCCAAAATCCAGTTCTCCTCTGTCTGACTTTTCTTGTAAACAGACCCTTGACCTGTTATCATAAGCATGAGATGCAAGAATTGACATAGAAGTTGCCCCTGTTTTGCATTAAATGAAAATGTCTTAATCATGAGCTTTCAACACGGACCGAGTTAACATTATCACAGCCTAGAAAGTTGCCATTTACCAAGTCAGATCAATGATCCTTCTAGTTCAATATTAACTATGCTGAGTCTCTCCAAGGTTGGTTTCCTGACTGTGTCTATTAATGTGGGAATAGTAAACCTGCTTTCGTGGCAAAAGGGCACACTGTGTCCATTACAGATCAAGCCATATGCTGCAAGGAAAAGAACAAATTATGCTTCTCTTATTACATTCATTAGAAAGCAGAGGCTTCCTTCTATAAATTAGGTGAGCCACTCTCGTGTTCTTTAACCTCAGTAACTTGCTCTCTTCCCTTTGTCATTCCCTGTGGTCATTGCCCTGCCATCTGTTACCTTTCTACTGCTGAATGCTGTATCTTTATCTCACAGCCTAGGTAGTCATCTGCAGCTTAGGTAGCCGAACAAAGGCCCACAAGGGTAAATCAAAAGGTGAGCTGGTTCAAGCCCTACTTGGAACCTTCCATATGCTTTTAATCCATTAGCAGCAGTAGGAACCTTTTGAAGTTGCTCTCCTCCCCTTCCCACTTCCCAGCTGTCATCTCCTAAGTTCTGCTCCCTTGCACTGCTGGGGAGTGCTCTTCTAAAAGCACAGTCATGCTTTTGCCTTAATGTTGCCGCCCCAGGGGATCTAGAGTGACGACAGGTCTAACAAATGGTGCAATCTGCTCTGTACAGCTGTAAAACAGAACACTAGATGGGATGCGATATGGGGTTGTTGTTTTTTTGAGAAATATATATTTTCCTGTACTGCTCGAAGTGGGTGTATCTATATGACTGCAGTAAAGCCGATAAGGCAAAATAAAGAGATCCACTCAAATGCATTAATTTTGCTATGGGCAGAATTGCTGCAGGAGTCTTGTTAAAATAATCGATAGCTCTTCATTTGAAGTTGTGTTGAATTTCAGACCTCTTTTTAGAAATATGAAATATCTTTTTAAACATGCTTTTCCTTGTGATTAAGTAGGTAGTTACTAGAAGATGTAGTATATTTTTTGAGATTTGAGAGTTTGGAGAGAACAACTTTTTCATCATAAATTTATCTCAGAAGCATAAAGAAAAAAATCTGTGTAGGTAAGAAATGATTAATTTGTCTCTCATACGAGAAAAAAACCAATGGAATTTCTTTGTGGAGTATAGTGGTGCAAAGAAGAGAGGAGAAATACCACATCACAAGATTTGACCAAAGTTTTGTTCTCTGTCTGCTACGCCAGAGGTCCCCAGCACCCGAACTGCAGCCCACCTCTGGGCCTTGAGACGTTCAGAACTGGTCTGTGAAAGTGGCCAGCACGCATATGCGCACATGTTCCTACTTGCGTGAACAGCAGGTGAACACGGGCAAGCGCTCTCCATTTGCGCAAGTGGCGGGCGCATGTGCCCACTGCTCACACAAATGGACTCACATGGAAGCATCCCCAGTTTCCCCCCCACCCCGATCCACCAAAACGAAAAGTTTGGGGAACTCTGTGCTACACCATATTGGTCCTTTATTCTGCAGAGATAGACCTGAGTGGGGTGCAGCAAACACCTTAATTGCTTTAACAATATGCTGTTGTCTGTAGAGATTTTTTTCTGTATAATTTGAAATGAGTGACTTCCTTGATGTTCAGTTATTTGGATGATGAAAGAGAAGAACGCATGCTGATTTTCTATAACTGTATAAGTATGATCAGTGCTCAAACCTGAACTGAATATTTTTTCAAATAACTTTGAGGGAAACGTGTTGTTCGCAGTAATCCCTTTGTTGCTTACTTAATTGCAGAGATGTTAATTCGATTTCTGAGGAACTATGCATCTTTTAGAACTATCAAGAGTTTTTAAAAACTTGAATAATCACCCACAGTTTAGATTTTTGAAAAACTCAAATCGTATATATCAATATGTATTTTTTAAGATCTGAAAGTCAGTTTGGTCTAGTGGTTAAAGTATCAGACTAGAAAATTGGAGATGTGCATTCTAGTTCCGCCTTAGACCAAAGCTATCTGAGTGACTTGGGCCAGTCACTTTCTCTCAGTCCTAGGAAGAAGGCAGTGGCAAACCACTTCTGAAAAAAGCCTTGTTAAGAAAGCTGCAGGGAGTTGTTCAAGCCAGAGGTCTCCAACCTTGGCCCCTTAAGGCTTGTGAACTTCAACTCCCATTCTGAGAGTTGAAGTCCACAAGCTTTAAAGGGACCGTGGTTGGAAACCTCTGGTCCAGACAGTCTCTAAGAAACAGACACCATTCGGTGGAAGAAAAATCTTTAAAATCACCTTGTCCTTGTAAGAAAATTATGAATGTTACGATATAGAGGCATAATTTGTCAGGATTGAGGAGGGGAAGTTGATGGATTAAATTTAAAGAACCCTTCCCTTGCTCTAATACTGATTGCATTTAGAGTAGTTTGAATGGTAGCTAGGCAACAATAGATGAATAGACTAATTTAGTAATTAAAATGAATGCATCACATGTAGATTCATAAAGGGTAAAGAGCTCGATCACTGGTGACTACATGGCCAGGACTTCCTTGTACCTTGCTTGATAAAATTATACTTTGGTATTGTTATTTTGATGTGATTTTATTTGACTGTATACCACCCTGAGTCCATCAGGAGAAGGGCGGTATATAAATACAATGAAATTGAAATTGAAAATTGAAATAAAAGTGGTTTCCCCTATTACTTCCTGAGAGATTTTGTAATTTTCCATTTATTGATGTACTCCTATTAGTGCAAGGAAGTTCAACCACTTCTGTATCTGCTTGGACTTTTTTGAGATCAGCCAGGAATGGTTAGGGTAACTACTGTTGACTTTACTAAATATTTCAGCAGTGTCTCCAAATTTGCAAAGCACAGGAATTTGTTCAGATCCATCCCTGAAAATGCTGCATGTTGTGTAGAGATCCCATTTGCTAATTTTCAAGGAGGAAATTTGATGAAAGCCAACCAGGTAACATTAGAAATTGTGTCTAATTGATTTGGCATTAAATGTCCTGATCACAGAAAGTTGTGTTTTTTTAAGGGAGAGTCTAGCACAGTATTTCTCAAGCTTGGGAACTTTCAGGAGAGTGAACTTCAACTCCCAGAATTCCCCAGCGAGTACTGAAGTCCACCCATCTTCAAGTTGCCATGGTTGAGAAATGCTGGCCTGTTTGTTTAAACCCAATTCCACAAAAAATGAAGCCTACTTAAATCGAATTCATTTCTGTAATAAATTGGGCATGTTAACTTGGATCTTTCCCATTTAAATGATCTCCTCACTTTAAATCTTCCATAACAGCAATGCTGTTAAGAGCTTTTCTGTTTAAAACAGTGACTTGCAGTCTTCTCTAGATAAAAGCCTGTGCATTGGAAATTGTGTTGTTCCTTAATGGCATTTAAGCAATACATAAATGTAATCATCTGAGGGCAAAATCCAGGATGTACAGGAAAATATTTAATCAAATATAGTTGTAATCTCCAAGGAAAGTCAGTGCCTGATTTTTAATTCAACATTTTCCCTTTGATGAAAACTTTTTTTCGTGAATGTTGTTTATGTGGAATTTATATGAAGGCTGGGTTTAAGTAATCATCCTTAATATTTGTATTCCTATGGAAAAAAAGTGGAGTCATTAGCAAGCGTGCATAATGAATAAATTATCTGGGTTCCCCCCCCCCTTTTTGCTTTCCTCCAGGTATAAGGAAATGCTAGATCTAGTGACACCACCCAGCTTGTCTGTAAATAAAGACTATCCTGACATTCTGAAGCTTAACCTTTCTAACACTTATGCTACAGTTCCAGATGACATAGAAGGTAAGTTGACAACTCTGCTTCAACTTCAGATGCCTAGCTGTGAGTGCGTAGATAGGGTTGTAAAAGGCAGAGTAAACAAGCATATAACCTAGGTTTGTATCAACCCTTTTCTTTGAAATGGAAAGAAAACCAGATTCTTACCATTTCTATGGATTGTTCCTAATTGTGGTTCTTTTCTGGATGAAAAAGATGTATAGAAGATGCTCTACTTTTGGACTGAGTGGAAGATTTTTATAATTCCAAGTCCAGCTCCTCCTCACCTCAAAAGCATTTCAGTTTTTCTAATTTATCAACCATTGGGTAAGAAGCTCTAAATAAAGCAGAAATATAGCTGGTCAGAATTGACAATACTAGGTTGAGATCAAAGAGGAGTTGGAGTAAAACATTTGTTTGCTTGTTGATTTTAGTGCAATTAAAGGACAAAGTAGAAAATGTCTGAAGAACGATTTTTTATTGAAATGTAAAAATAGAGAGATTTAACATGCCTGCTATGAGTCATTGAAAGCCTCTCATAGTATTGTTTTGCATTTCTAATGTCAACATTAGTTCAGGTTATTTTAGTTATTATCTGATAGAAAAGTAGCAGACTTTAAGAATGCATTTATTGTTGTTGGTTTCTCTGATTTTGGCTCCAGCAGCCTCTATAAAGAATGGTACTTTAATTTCCAGTCTTCCCTGTTTTAAATATTGTCCCTAATTTTTATTTGGGGAAGATTCAGAAGATGCCTTAAACATTATTCCCAGTTCTTGCAGTTTCAGTTTTCTTACTGCGGGTTTCTGCATTTAGATTATACATAATCATCTTCGACTGTTACACATTTGCAGGTAAATCCATAAATACACTTCACCCTGCCGCTTCATTTGCTTCAGTATATCCCATAGATGTGAATATTCTAAAATGTTGAATGTGTTTGGATTTCAGTTGTTCCATCAAATCTACAGAAGCCCATTGTGAAATGAAATATTATACAGTATCACTGTTTTTGGTTGTGCATAATTTAGAGGTGATATGGACAGAGGAGATGATGGTGCAAGGGTCTTTTGAGTCATTCTTCTAATGTGGCTTTTTGAAAGATCGGGAATCCAAAACTGACAGTGTTATAATTACTTTTCATTCTCTTTCTTTCACGCACACACAAAAAAATCTTCCTTCCAAACTGCGGTCTGAAGTTTCATGCTTGGCAGGTATTAAGACATTCTTTTGGCATTTGAAGTTAGGCAATGGAAATTTATCTGCCTTACTTACCCCAATTCCCATTTTCTCTCTTCACTTCGACAGTATGAAAAAAATAATGGGAGTGGGGAAAAGAAGATGGAATGTTAAATCTGTTTTTTAAATTATTGGCAAATGATGCTGCTGAACTGGTTTTGGCTAGTATAGTTCTAGCTATTGTTTGCTGTAATCAAAAGTCCAGGGATGTACCTATTGAAAGGGAGATGACAGAAGCCCCTTGCTTATTTAGTAGAATGATTAACTCTTGGCATGCAAATATGTCTAATCCTGTAACCATAACATCATTAAAAAAAACTTAGGGTCACAATCTTTCTGGTAGGTTTGAAAATTTGAATAATTTTGAGCAGACACTGCCTTGTAAATTGCTGTCATGATTTCTACATTAATCTGTTCTGTCCTTTTCCCAAAAGAAACTCCAAAGCTACTTCCCTGATAAGACTACAATTGGACCCTTTTTCATATTTGTCCCGTAATTGGAAATACTGGATCACAAATAGATAGCTGTATTTTAATACTGGCAATATGGCATGGATTGCTGGTATGCATGAGTAAATCTCACTGGATCAAATGGGAAACAAATATTTCCAGATGAACTAGTCATCTAGCTTCCAGATTGATTTTTCAGTCTGCTTATAAGAGCAATAGAGTTACCTTGTCATGGCATCCAAAAGAAAGCTGGCTCAGAGAAAAAATAATTATACCATCAATGAGATAATATTATTGAAATGGAAAAACAGTAAGCTAAATTTTCATAATTAACATCAATTACATGTGACTTTTAAAAAAAATAGTAGGCTTAAAATAATATTTGGGAATCTGAAATTCCAAAGAACCTTTCAGTTATTTTTATTTTGTTTCCTTTTTAAAAAAAAGGAAAAATCAATATGTTCAAATTTAGTGGATGAAATTTAGCTTTCATCCCAGTACTTATAGATCAGGTATTGGTTGGCAGAGAGGGGAAGGTAATGGAAAGCAAAAAGAAATCTTAAAAAATAATTGGTTGAAATTGTGGTCCCTGGACTGACGGAAAGAGACTGGGATAGTTAAGATCCAGAAATAAAATATTAAATGGAGGATTAATTAAAAGGAAATATCTAGAGAAAGTAGAAAACTGTCTATGCTGATGAGATTCTTTATACTAGCGTTTAGTTGTGTTGAGCCTTAATATGTCAAAATGCTAATTTACCATATTAAGCACATTCTTATTAATTTAATATTTGCAAAACAAAGGCAGCTTGTAAATGGAAGGCTACTATAAATGGAAGATCCATTATCAGTTCATTAATCAGTTAATTAGCATCTTGAAGAAAGTATACAGTCCAATTTAAAAATCCAATTGAGGACGTAACTATACTATAGTAAAGTTACAAGTTGCCTAGGGGTCCAGCTCTCTCTACGTTTTGCTTTTCCTTGTTTACTGCTTTGACTAAGCAATGACCAGTTTATTTCAAGTGCCGCATCCTCTGCTTCCAAAAGAAAGGTAGCAAGACATGAGTAAAGTGAACAGAACTCAGAGCGATGTAATAATCTGAGAGAGAATTGTTTTTACATCGCAACACATCAACCAGGGATTTTTCAAGAATGAATATCTGCAATCGAAACGGCAAATGACAAATGCCTGGTGCTTTGCCAGTGAAAATAAACAAGAGAGGATGGGAAAGGAAGCACTTTTTTTAGTGGTTTTTTTAAATATTTGGGATTATCCCATGAGTGGTTGAAAACTAGAAGCCCTATTCGGCCACAGTGTGCTTAACTATTGTGAATAAGTATTGAAGCTGTTCCCAACAACTTATAGCTTTATGAGAGCCTCCATCTTGCTTTAACATCTGAATCACAAAACCATAAGCCATATATACATATTACACAATGATGACAACAATGCTATCCTATCCTATCTGTGCCCAAGCTGGAAATTAAATCATACCGACCAGCTTTTGGCAATTAGCTTGGCTGTTGATAATGTAAGGAAAGAACCTTCGTATGTAGTGCTACAAGAGTGACATCTTCTATAGTGTCTGTAAAATGAATGTAGGTTTATGCATGAAGAATCTTCATTGTGTGTAGGGCAGAATCTTCATAGTGTGTAGGGCAGAGATACTGTCTTGATCATATGTTGGTACAATACATGAGTGCTTTGTCTATGGTGGCCATAAGGTCTCTTCAAATTAGAACTGAAAAATTTAATTCAAATTATCTAATTTTGGAAATAAAACTATAAACAAATGACTAAATGCCTATAGTCTATTTTATCTTACAACAATCCAACAAGATTGCTTGGTTTTCTGAGTGGTTAAGGTGGAAAAGCCAAAATGGGTGTTGAAATAAAGATGTGGGAAAGGTAGTTTGAATTAAGAATTCTTCAGTATATATGTGAATGGCTCTGAATTTTATCCTGCTAGATTCTTCAAGACCTTGCGAGATTTTAATTAAAAAGTAAATTTTAATGGTGTGAGAACTGTGTCAAAAATACTGATGACTTTGTTTCCTGATTTTACTAAGTGGCTTATCTAAATCAAAGGTTTTCAACCTTTTTTCAAGCAATGGACCCCAAAACATGTCGTTGTTATATGGCGGACCCCATTGACCATGGCAGAGAAAATTGAACAAAGAATCAGCAGCAAATTGTGCCAAATATATAACTTTTTCCAACTTTTTCTTGAGCTGTCTGGGAACCTTCTGGCAACTTGTCGTGGACCCCAAAGGCTCCACATACCACAGGTTAAAAGTCTCTACTCTAAATGACTTAAATGTTCTACTGCCATTAATATGTCCCCTTCAAAGAACAGTACACTTACCCATTATCTTTCATTTAGGTACTGATATTTTCTTTAGCTGGGTCCAGATGCTTTATATTAACTGGATTAATCCATAACCTTGAGAAAAATTATGAATGTGATTATTATTCATGAACTGCAATTATTCAAAGATTTTGGCAAGCAATTAACAGATAATTATTTCATTGGCATCATATAGTTGCTGGTGTTAACTATGCTAATTTTGTTTTATAGGCAACAAGAAATCTGCACCTCAACATTCTTTTCATCTCTACACTACCAGGTAAGAGAGCTATATTGAATGATTGCTGCAAATAAATACATAAATTCCAGTGTGATCTGAAGTACATTTTATTAACCCGTTTCCCCTGATTTCTCTGAGATTAATTGTGAACAGAAATTGCCACAGAATATGATGGTAATCTGTATGAATATAGAGGGGGGGGATTTTGAAGGCAAATTATTATCAAGCATTTTGCCTTCATTGAGAGGCAGTCTTCCTTTACCTGCTAACTATTCAATATGTTGAGTTAAGTATCTGTAGAATTTTTAGTCTCATTATTGTTTGATTGTGTATGCTGGAAATTAGGGGGAATTGCAGTCTGGTATATGTAACAGGGACTAAATTGTAGAAGACTGTATAAGTGCAAAATATGATGTCATCTACCATGTGTTTAATTCAGATTACTTAGCAATCTTATTCTATTATTGAATTAAGTGTATACAATGTTCACATTTTTGCAGGTTAGTCAAGCAAATATTGTAGCCCCTATCATTTTTGTGAGAAGGGTTCGTCCAAACTTTCTTAAAGGAGGCAGTAGTATTATCACTACTGATTAGGACATCTCCATTTATAAGCCTACAGCCAGTGTTAAATTTTGAGCATTTTGTGACTGACCAAATCTATGTTCTTTGGAAGAAACTGATTTTTCTGAATCCATTTCAGTCAAGGATCACAGCTGTTATGGCAGAATCGGCTGCTCTGTGAGAGAAGTAAAGAATTGTAATCTTGCTGATTTTCTTTGACCTCTAAGTAGCTTTGATATAATTGAATCAGCTGTCCTTTTTGGATAGATCATGACACAATTGCTTTGTAGGAGTTCCATTATAATTGGATGTTTTTAAAAGGCAGAACTCCGTGTGCTTTGACTTTAGCATACATACATTCCATCTTCTGTTTAAAATCTATCAGGAATTGTATGAAATCATTCAGAGTATGAAGTGCATAAGCATCAGCATGTTTTTGGCCTGCAATTTTTTTCTCCCGTCTACAGCTTTATGTGTCTTGGTTTTTTATAGAATTCTACTAACCTATGATAATGACTATTAAATCAAAGCTCTGTCAGACAAAAACAAGATATTGCTAATACTTGGAGGTAATCTTATAGCCATCGCTATTATGGCTTCCGTGGCATACAGTTTTGATTGATATTCCAATCACAATACTTTTTAGAGTTGGGAAGCTGAATTACTGCATTGGATTGTAATAGGGCTGCCTCTGAGAGTGGCCCAAAACTACAGTGCAAAATATGGGCCTGACAGTTTCAAAGGAGTATAATAGAATTACTGCTAGAATACCAAACATAAAATGTTTACCCAGAAGAAAGGGGACTGTGAATTTAAAATTTCCCAAACAGAAAATTAAATTGAAGAAAAAAATAATAAAAAAACCTCTTAGGCATCCATTACTATTTTTGTTGAAAATATAAGTGATAAATTATTTGAGAGAGAAAAACTAGTTTTCCTTTCTATTCCAATAAATACATTAATTATTTATAATATTCCGTTGTCATTGCCAAAAGTGATCAACTGATGGAATTTTTTTTTCTTAATTAGACATTATCCCCATATAGTAACAGTTCCATCCTTTGCAACAATGGCTACTTATGGGCAGACTCAGTACAGTGCAGGCATCCAGCAAACTGCTGCTTATACCGCGTATCCACCACCTGGACAAGCATATGGAATACCTTCCTATTGTAAGTAATGTACTGGTTAATAAGAAAAACTCAGCTTTCTTAATTGTTTTCATTTCAATTTAATTTACAATTATCTGGATATAGTTGAACTGCATCAAGTCTGTAAGTCTAGCTGCATCAACATCTCTTAAATTGAAAAACCAAAGGATGACTGCCATGTGTTATTGAGAAGGCTATCTCAGAAGAGTATCTGAATGGTTTAATTCAGGATTTTTCATACAATTGAACTTGTTCTCAGAACAAGTAATCGACTTATATAAAACTGATGGTAAAACAAAGCTCATGATTGTTGTAATTTATTCATGCAAAGTTGTATATTGGGTTTATTTGATTTTTCCCTTCGTTTCTTATGGATCCCCATCAAGTTCTCATGGAAACCTAGAATTTCACACAATCCAGTTTGAAAAATCCTGCTTTAGCTGATGCAAGATTTAGCAGCTAAGCTGCTGAGCAACTCATGATACCAGGGTCCTATTTAGTCTGTCTTAAAATATTATATATGCAATATTATTGCCAATACTAGTGCCAATTCAGTGGAAAATTGGGAACAGCTCTGATGTCCTACCCATGTCTTTTATATTTTATATTTACCTACTTCCCTTGTGACAAAGTTGCAGAGAAAAGGCATTCTAAATTGCCCTTCTTAGCCGTGATTCTTTTTATTAAACAGTCATCAAGTAAGACGTATTTTCAAGTTGGAAAGGTCTGTTTATTTATTAGTTTTCTAAGAACTTCTGGTTCATGGCATGCAAAGTTCTCCAGAGTGTAAAGAGCATGGTATGTGTGTTAAAGTAAAATAACTGGCCCAAAGGTTGCAATGTGCAAGTGACTACATTGACTCAATTTCCTATGTATATGCAAGTAACTCTACATATGTCATTCTTCTTCACCAACCTAAAGTGATGTAGGCTTACACTGACTGAATGAATCACACAGCATAAGTCAGTATGTTAGTATTATCGACCGTTCCAAGACCTAGACCATAAAAAGTTTCCTGATACTGAATCTAAATTTAAACTGCCAGCCCAGTTCAGTTTCAGTTTATTTTGGCACGACAGGTTTTGTGGTAAATTATAGGTAGCAATATCAGATTCCAGAAATTCAAAATGGATTACTACATATTCTAACCAACTGCATTGCTTCTTAATAATATTAGATACACATTTAGGTTTTTTTAGTCATCCTTTAAAAGTTTTGTAATTTTTATAGCAGTTGCCCTTAATCAGTTCTTCAACATTCCAACCTAACCTCCATTTGGTTATCAATGATAGACACTCGCAGATACAGAACTTTTATTATCCACATTTTAAAACATTCATAACTTTAAAAACTTAAATGAGTTCCTGATCAACTAAATAAGTGAGAGAATCAGTTCATAAACATCTTTCCACAGTGGAAAGACGGGCCTTATGATTCTAATTTTAATCATGGTGGCTTGGAAAAAATTTAGACTTTTCTCCTGGAATCATGCATATATACTGTATGTATGGTTATATTAGCTGGATAAAAGCCAAGGAAAACACTTAGCAGTTGCTATTAACAGCAGGTGAAGACTAGTTCTTTGGTGACTGGCTGGTGTCTTTCGTCCATTATTTTTTTAAACGTTCATCTATTTATTTATAGCATTTGTAGAGCACCACCATCCACAAAGATATATGCTTAGGCCCATCTGCCTGTCAGGTCTGCAAGGTTCTTACACATCCCGTAGATTACCTATTTATACCTTCTGAACAATAATCTCTCCTCTTCCCCCGCCCCCTGCCTCTTCATTACTTCCACCATGCAATTCTGTCCATTCTGAAAAATCCCACCTGGCAGACCACCAAGAACAATGAAGTACTATTGTTTTTTTGGCTCAAAAGTAAAACTATCCCAAGTTCCTAGACAAAACGGAGAACTATGTGGAAATTAATTTGGTGCCAAGTTATTTCTCTGTCTGAAACAAGCTTCCAGAAAGCATCTGTCACTGAAGATTAATTGTGGCCAGGCCTGTAATGTGTTGAGTGTTCTGTATGCAAGTTGCCGATTACAATCAGAATATAAATGTCAGGGAGACAAAAACAGTTTCTCCTACCGTATACTCACAAAAGTCCAATTCAGATACCAACAATTATGAAGTCTACAATAGTAACTTATAATCACTCATGGTTACCCAAACAAATTGGCTTGTTTTTGACCTGGGAAGTTTGTTTATGTAAAAGATTTCTATAGCTGCCAATCTTACGACCACTCACAAACAATAACCAAGCGGTAAAAACAGTAAAGAGTATAAAAGCCAACAAAAAACTTCCTGCTATCCAAGCGCAACATATCCAGAACAATATTTAGAACTTCCCTGGGCTCCTGCCTCATACTCAAGCTTCGTGGGAAAAGCCAGGCCTTTACAACTTTTTGGAAGGACAGGAGGATAGGGCCTGCCAGTTCTGGAGGGTGGGGAGGCTGTTCCAAAGGGTAGAGGCATGTACCACAAAGGTGTGCTAACTTGGCCCTGCTTGGTGGTATTTAAGGGTTAGGATGCAGAATATGCCCAGAGCTAGTACAACAGACAGATGTTCTCATGGGGACATGATTTTGCAAATAACAAGGCTGTGTGCCATTGTTATCTCATGAGGAAATTTGGTCCAATTTTTAAATGGCTGCAAGAGGTGACCATAAATCAGTGCAATTGGGCAGACATTGTGTGAGGGGTCTCTTCTATTTTAAAGGTGAAATGTGATTAATTAATTAATAATTAATAGTTAGATTTATAGACTGCCCTTTTCCGTGCAACGGACTCATATGATTCATATGAGTTCTGTATATATCTGTGACCTTCCTCCTATAATGAATGTCGCGTGCAAGCTAAATGCTGTACAGAAACATCTACTTCTCTTGAAAGGCCATTAATAGAACCTTTCTTATTCTCTAAGACATGAATAAGAGTTGGAATTCAAACTAGCCCCTCCCTTTGAACAATTTCGTGTACAGTTTCCCTTTCCTTGCTCATCCAGAAAATGCTGTCATATTGCCCTTTATTTTGGAGATTGCGCCATCTTCTGCTAGATCAATTGGGGGAGAAACACTACAGTAGGGACAAATACTACTGAAAATCATCTTAGCGCATCAAATATTCGTGTATGCTTCATATCAGCTTCCTGGTAATATATATTCCTTCTTTTTTGTCTCCTAAGCCATCAAAACAGAAGATAGCCTGAGCCATTCACCAGGTCAGACTGGGTTTCTTAGCTATGGGTCCAGCTTCAGCACGGCAGCATCAGGCCAGACACCTTATGCTTACCAAATGCATGGTTAGTATTCAAAATCTGTTGCAACCAAGAAGAGTTACAGGGGTATCAATATGCTTTATTTTGTCATTCTGCTTTGTTTCGCTGGAACGATTTTCTCAAGCAGCACTCAGAATGACATTGAGGCAACCTTGGGCTGTACAGAACCACCTACTCTGGATTTCAGGGGTAATAAACAGTGCTCACTGACCTTCAATTAAAACATTATTTGTTTAAGAAAAGTAAAATGGGCAAAACATTATAAAATCATTATGTTCTTGCCTGAAGATTTTAGCTATTTCAACTCTCGTTCTCTCTCTCTCT
>JANHFO010005826.1:154130-165776 GCA_032468095.1 Pareas carinatus | reverse complement strand
CCCTGAGTCCCTTCGGGGAAAAGGGCGGTATATAAATTCAAATAAATAAATAAATAAATAAATAAATAAAAATTAGTAAGGACTCCATCTTGCTGGCATTAAATTTAAGTCTACTACTCCCTGTTCAATCTCTCACAACCACCAGACACCAAGTGACAACTTCCATCAGATTACCTGCTTGGACAGAGATGGGGATAAAAGGTTAGGTGTTATCAGCATAATTTTAAACATCTCTCTTTTTCTTTCTCTTTTAACATCCTTCACAAATCTGAAATCAGTTTTAAAATACTTTAAAGTAATATAATGTTTTACTAGTTAAATAATAATCTAAAGTTTAATATGTTAAGCACAAAATTTCACATTTCACATATGGGAGCTATGTATTCAAAATCTAGACCTTTCAAGTTTAATGACCCTTTGGCAAACTGGGTGCTCTGACTAAAATGAACTTGCTATACACGACCACAAAATAAAGTTTCAGAGCTAAAATTATACTCAGTTTAGTTTACCCAGCTGAATGGAGCAGTTTGCGTTGTGTTGTGGTTGAAATATCCATGGATAACATAACATTCCTTTCAACAGGTTACCAAAGAAAATAAACAATTTTATAACATCAATTTATTTTCATAAATATTTAGATTACACCTATAATTATTATTAGATTCTACTTATTAATAGTAATTTCTACCTACTAATACTTTAAGTCAAAATCCTGCGTATTTTCAAGGTAAAATACATGCAAAGGTCCCAGTGTGTGTTTTTTATTACTATTCACTACAGTGGAATTGGGATATTTCAAGGTGGAAATGAATGTGCAGATTTCCCCAAAGCCTGTTGTTTGTTTATTCACTAATTTTAAAAAATTGCAAATAGAAACTATAAAGACCCTTGATCAGGATTGTGCTAAATGCAAAATACAAACTGAACATCCTTGGATCAATGATCCTAGTGAAAATCTCTCTCTCTCTCTCTCACACACACACACACACACACACACACACACACTACAGAAATCATGGAAAGGAAGAGAGATCCCATTGGTTCTGATGTAACTCCACTAGGGAAAGAAGAGAAAGTTTTTCATTATATAGGGGTTATTCTGGGAGTTAAAGTCCGTACATCTTAAAGCTGCCAAGATTGAGAACAGAATATTTCAGCCCTTGGAATTATAGTTCCATTCCTAGTTGTGCCCTCCCCTTTAGTGACCGCTATTTATAGTTCATCAAAGACGTATCCTGCAATTTGGCTCTCACTTCCTTGCTAATTAGAGGCCTAAACCAAAGATAGTTTGGCTCAAGGCTTGCGGTTTTGGATATTAAAACACCAGGGGTAGTAGAAATGGAACAAATTCACTTCTTCTGATCAATAAGAATCTATCTTTCTTTACTGGCATATCAATAAAAATATCAATTTTTTAAAAAAAAGATTAAAAAAATAAATCATTCCGCCCCCCCCCCCTTTTCATGAACTAGTGTGGTCTAGTGCAGTGATGGCTAACCTTTTAGACACACAGTGCCTGGACAAGTTGTGGCTAATGAGTCTTGGCTCATGATGTCATCACCTGGTGTCGCTACTCTCTGAGCATGCACATGGCCCCGTGACATCATCGCTTGGCACCACTACTCCTTTCTGAGCATGCTCAGCTCTGGGACGATGCCCGGGGCGACTTGGCTCACGTGCCAGCAGTGTGGGCTCTGTGCCCGCTGCAGCATGCGTGCCATAGGTTTGCCATCACTGGTCTAGTGGGTAAGGCAGTAAGGCACCAGACTCTGAATTCTAGTCCTGCCTTACATATGAAAGTTGACTGGCTGACTTTGAGTTCTCTCCTACCTCATAGGGTTGTTATGCAGAAAAAAAGGAGAAGGAAGGAGTATTATGTATGTTTGCTAACCTTGAGTTCCTTTTAAAGTAATAAAAGTGGCATAAACATCTAATAAATTGTTTATCAGGAAAAGACATGAATATTAATTAAAATATATATCTTGAAATGTTTGGGATAATCTGATCTCCTTTTTTTTCTTGCCTGTGTCAAAAGAATGTAAAATTCCCCAGAAAAGTCTCATTTTTCATCTCTTAAAAACATCACTGGCCTCTTAATTTCTTAATTCCTGGCACCTAATTGTTGTATTCATACTGAAGTTCCCCAAATTCTGAGCCAGAAAGGTAGTCAGCAGTCCCAATTCATCTGTTTGACAGTACTACAGGTGTAAATACTAAGTGACAGTCGATGGAAACTGGTGCCCAGTTTCTGGTTTCAGTGAATCTGTCAGGATTCAAGCTGGATGAGTTGTAGGAGATAGCGTAGACAGAAATATATTGTCTAAAACTGAAGGAGAACAGAGCCTTTGATCAGAGTATTATTGAACATGCTTGACATTTTTTTGGGTGGGTCATTTTTCTGAGCAAAAGTGCTTTCCCCATCAGCTTGCTTTTACTCCTTTAGAACAAATGCATATTTACCTACAAGAAGAAATGCTTCTGGGAACTTTTGATCAGAGAAAATGGTGAGAGTTCATTAGGTTGGTAGACCTGGTGTCTGTACTATAACATAAAGCAATGGTCTGAAGGTGGCATTGAGTCTGACCTAAGGGAAAGATTCTTGATAGACGAGAGCATTAAGCATGAAATGTGCCACACCGCCATCAAGTGGTTTAGGAAGGGATGTGCAACTGATTTTATCCCACAAGCACAGTGGTATATTAGTATGTATAAAAGAATGATATCATTGTATGGAGGGGGTGATAAGAGGCCTCAGATTAGGTTTTCCATCCAACTCAGATGCAACATTTTTGCTGTTTCGGTTGCATAGGAAGTTCCTTCAGGTGTAATCGCAACTTGGTTTTGTGTTTTTAAAAATCTCAGTTGACATATTAACTATTTCATTAGCTAAATCAGTTTGCCTCATTGGAATAAACTGTATTTTAGTTAAAAATAGTACTTTAAATCAGGAGAATTGATCCGTTTTCTTTGTAGCATCTTTCTCCCCAACCCAATACCTTGCAATTCTGTCAAAGAAATTCAGCTTGTAAAGAATGTTTAGTTCTTTGACTTTTTTTCCTATGCAAATTTAATCCTTCAGGATTTTTGCTGATTAATGACCACAGTAAACATATTTGAATTCTAATCCTTTAGGATTGGAACAGCCTAGTAATAATATTTAGTAAATAAAATTAATAAAACCTAAGTAGAGATCTCTTATCAGATTATATAATGGAATATTTGTGTATGTTTTCACATTTGGGTACCGTTTTTATCAAGTTTAATAAATTATTCGACTAGCAATTTTTTTTACCATTTGTGATTGATACCATTGATATCAATGTGATACTTCTTAGTTGAATCTTCAATTTTATGGTTTTCTTTTTTCAAAATGTTGGTTTTAACCTATAGATTGCTTGAATTTGGTTAACTTATAATTTCTAATCTAATGTTTCATCTGAGTATATGCTTTCTCTTGTTGAGTTACGTTCATTAGTTCACATTTGATTACCCAGTAAAATGCTCTAAATATGAAAATAGAATAGAATAGAATAGAATAGAATAGAATAGAATATGTCCAAGTGTGTCTGGACATACAAGGATTTTTTCTCTGGTGTAAATGCTCAATATTTACATACAGGCTACAATTGGCAAGCTGTAGTTACAATCATAAGGCTATAATTGACAAACAATGGTTACAATCCTATAATACATTCATTATCATAAGGTACATTCATCGTGTGTACATATTAGGTGTATTTATAATCATAAAGTATATATGTTATGAAGTACAATCATCATGTCACAAAACATTTCATTGTGTCACATATCAAAACATTTGTGACAAACATTAAGACACGATAACCCATGCTTTGGGAGAGCACAAGTAGTGCCTGTGCTTATTTTAACAGCCCACATAGCCAGAATAAGATCCACTAATCAGAAACTTTGGTAAGATCTAAGCATATCAATTAAAGTCAACAGATTGTAAAGTCTGCACTTAGAAATAAACCCTTACTACTCTATATTTGAGAAAAACTTGAGCTTTACATTCAATCACCCAGATGTTCACTTCTTCCTGCCTTCCTCGACAAGTCTCCAAAGCAAAATCTGCAAGAATGAAAAATTAGTCTGGTAACGTAGTAATGGAATAAAACTGTGATCTATATTCTTGCCTTGTCCAGTTTTGCTGTGTTTTGCCCAGTAACACGATAGTATCAGTCAGCGGTGGACTATGAGGTAGTGTCTCACCAAGTGTCATGGTACTTTATAAAGTCAGAAATGTGATCTCTACTGTTGTCAAACTTTAGCGTAGAGACCAGTTCATTCACAAATGAAAAAAGCAGATCTTCCTCAAATGCCTTTCCCCTGACATAGCTGTGCTGCTCAGAGCGACTGAAGTTGAGTGGGCTGCGACAATATTGTCCCAGTGTGACTTTCATAATCCGCTTGCATGACTGTGAATGGTTTTATCCTTTTGGAAAGCCTGGGAGTGTGATTACAGAAATGTGCTTTTAATTGTCTCAAAAGTGGTTTTAATTCCATTTTGTCAGGCCATGTTTGTAGACTCAGCCCTGATTTAATAGGCAGCCTGAAAGAAATTGAGGAAGGAAGGAACTATAGATATAACAATCAGTATAGAATTGCTATGTCAGATTTGCCCACAGCAAAAACATTTTTACCTGTTAAAGTGTATAGTAGAGCTAAAGTGAATTCTGTGTTTTTAACATAGAGAAGTTTTAAAAGGCTTCTAAGAAAGTCTAAGAAGATGCACCTGTAAAAGTACACGGCTTTTCTCAAGTAGAAATTGTATTTGTATCTATATGCATATATAGTACAGATAGTACTCACTCACCAACTGCTGCTGGAACTGGCAACTCTGTTGCTAAGCAATGCAATCATAAAGTGAAAATCCCATGATTATGCCTGACTTGCAATGTCAGTTCATCAGTTCTGGCTGAGGCCGTTAAGTGAATCATTGAGGGCCATTAAGTCTGATATCACCTAACCAAGACTTGCAACTTCTTGAAGTCTTCTCCATTGACTCTGCTTGACAGATGCCATCTGTGAAGGTCACGACCATCATGAATGCATATCTGTTGCTGGAATTGCAATTATGTGATTGTTGGGATATTGTGATTGCTCCAATTTGAAGGACTGGCTCTAAATCATCTTTTTCAGCATTGTTGTAACTTTGAATGGTCATTGAATGGGTGGTCGGTAAGCAAGAACTACCTGTAATGGCAGATCTCAATAGCCTGGTAATTTGGAATACTGGCATCCTAATTTCTGTTCTATCCCAGTATTAGTTCTTTAGCATGTTGTGTGAACTCACTCACTTGGGCTTGTAAAACTGTGCTTTATATAGAAGCATTATTTATATTTATTTATTTATTTTTTATTGCCTGGAATGACTAGAAAACAAAAGATAGGTGAATAAACAGTTCTATGAGTAAACTTACTGTCTATGAGTATTATTGAGTTTAACCATATAATGTACAGAAATGCTTAATCTGAAACGCAGCTTGAAATCTGATTACTGTGGAATCTTCTCTCAGCATAGATTCTGTTGCATTAAAATACTCCATTGTTGTTTTTCATAATGCCGTATTTGTTTCCTGACTGTTTCTGAAATGATTTTCAGGACTGCGACCAGATACACATAGATGATGTATCATCAGATGACAACGGACAAGATTTAAGGTAAGACATCCCAGTCTTGAAGAATACAGTATAACTAGATTCAATATTGCTGTCAGAAAAGCCATGTCATAAATTAATGTCTATGTTGGGAAATCTTTTATGCTTTTGAATATTACAGTTTCTGTATTGTGATAGCGAAAATTGCTGTATTGTTTCCTAGTGGTGGTCAAAACTGAACTGGTTCAGAAGTGAAATGGATATATCCCTTATATTTCAATTAATGCTCTAGATTTTGAAAAGCTACGCAGAATCAGACCTGATTAGTTCTGGTAGGAGGCCATCAAGAAATGCCAACACTACAAACTAGACTGGAAAATAAAAAAAAATAATCTCAAAAAAGGCAATGGCACACCACTTACATATTGTTTCCCCAGTAAAGTATTCAGATATCTCTGTCAAATTAGCAGGAGTCAAACTTGACTTGAAAGAAGCTATATTTTATTGCATTTGAGTAAAATGACTATTTGCTTTTAGTGCAACTCATATAATGAGAATATTTTTTTTAAAAATAGAGCCAAAGAGTCAGCAGCATTGGGATTACTGTGCAATTAGCCCTTTATTTTTCAAAAACTCAAGAGTTGAGCAAGAGTTTTTGAAAAGTCTTATTTCGGTGGCCATACACAAAACAGCTTATTAATAAATTGGAATCTTTTTTTTAACAATTCTTTCTGTCAACTCTGAAAGTCTGAAAAGCTTACTGAAGCTTTGATTCCCTATACCAACAGTTAATTAAGGTACATCAGATGACAGCTACGTCACTGGCAAAGACAGAACAGCTCCGAGAGAGATGGGAAGGGAAAAACGGCATGAGGATTTTTTTCCTCCTCTGTCCTTAACATGGCCAGAAGCCTGCAACATGTCTTAATTTTTCTTCATTTGTCTTTGCTAGTTTCTCAATCCTAATGGACAATTAGGTTATATTTTCACTTCTTCCCCTTCGTTTCCTTCCTTTGCTACAGCACGTATAATTTCTCAGCAGATGGTTTTCACAGTTCAAATGCTGGAGCAAATCTTTGCCTGGGCTCTGGTGTTCATGGAGGAGTTGACTGGATGAGGAAATTAGCATTCCGCTACCGGAGGGTGAAAGAACTATACAACACCTACAAAAACAATGTTGGCGGTAAGTGTCTCCCCAACCCATCAGGGAACTCTGTTTCTCATCTCCCTAAGTATCTGCTTTTCTGTTCTTTAAAGCAAATGAAAGAATGCTGTGTAATTTAGAGAGAGATGCAGACCACAAAGGAGAGAAAATGTTTTATGAATTTCTACTTTTCCTGTGGTTTATCTAGTAGAATCGGTGGATTTTTATCAAGCTTCCTGTGGTTTGGATATTGGATGGATTGAAACAAAAGGCTCATGATTCTCTATTCTGCCTTTTATTATAAGTTGAAAGTTTGAGAGATTCTGTGTCTTGGGAAAAACTACAAAGTTTTGATTGGCTAACAAACTGCTTGGACTAGTTAACACAAAATAGTCGATAAGTTCAATGAACACAATTTGTGAAGTAGTTCTTAACATTTCCATTTTAAAGAAATTGATAAAGCTCTCTGTAAGAACTTGAAAATCTTTTTATTTTCATTTATATTATTTGTAAAAAAATGTAATCTGGTATGATTTAAAATATTGTATGTGGTGCATAAAGAACAACAACAATGAGACAAATAAAACACATCAAAATTAAACTGTTAAATATTATATTAATAGTTAAACCAAATTGTCTCTTTTTTAGTTATTATAAAACTAAACATTATATTAACAATTTCATACTAACACTTCTCATGACAATAGTTCCCCACCAATCAGATTCTAGACAAACACTATTTTGGGATACAGTAAAAGTATCATAGAATACATATAATGGCAAGTAATTATTCCACTTTGTTCTGCTTTGGGAAGATCCCGCTTGTAATACTGTGTCCAGTTCTGGCACCATGGCCAGTTACAAAGTGGAGCAACTTCAAAGATGGTTGAAGGATCTGGAAAGCAAGTGCTGTGAGGTGGTTAAATGATCTGGGTAATGTTTAGTCTACAGAAAAGACAACTGAGACAAAATATGATAGCAGACACCAGATATCTTAAGACGTGTCACATAGAAAAGGGAAGGGTCTTGTTTTCTGTTGCCCCAGAGAGCAGACCATAACCAATGGGTCAAACCAACAAAAAAGGAGATTCAGTCTAAACATGAGGAAAAATCTCCTGCCTGTACAAGATGTAATCCAGTGAAACAAACTGACCCACTTAATTGTGAGTGCTGCTTTGCTAAATGGTCACCTGTCAGCTAGTCTAATGGATCCTACATTCAACCAAAGGTTGAGCTAAGGTCACGCTCCCCTTTTTAAACTTTAAATTCCAGGCATTATTTAATCCCTTTTAATTATGTTTTTAATGTATATGTGTTGTGTGTTTTAAATTGCCTGTAAGCCGCCCTGAGTCCTTCGGGAGAAGGGCGGGATATAAATAAAATAAATAAATAAATAAATAAATAAATAATAAAATTGTATGATCATTATCAAGCATGAGTATGCATATATAAAAGTAATCCTTGCTTCCTCCCTTTATCAGTGCCAGTGTGGGACTGCAGCCAATCACCTGCAGAGAGGATGCTGCATACAGGAATGTTCTTCCTGTATTCAATTTTATTTCCATTACTGTATTACTCTTGAGATAATTTTATTTTTATTTTTATCCTGTTTTAATTTTAACATTATTAACATTGGATAACTGGGCCCTTTCCTTTTGAGACCAGATTTTTCCTACCTGCGATTCCAGGCTCTGCAGAAGTTATGTAGAAGTGATTCCGTGTACTGAGTCTTCCCATGGAACTAGCAACACATGTTGCTTCCTTTGTAGGTTTAATAGGAGCTCCTAAGAGGGAAACCTGGCTGCAGTTAAGAGCAGAACTGGAAGCACTCACCGATCTCTGGCTAACGCATGCGCTGAAAGCACTGGATTTGATACATTCCCGGTAAGAGTGGCTTAGCAAGTTGCTGCGAAAGTTTTACTTCTCTCCTGTGTTGTCACATTAATATCAACGACATCTTCATCCAAATTTATGGACATGGGTGGAGGAATTGGTTCCAAAGGTCCCATTCCTGGCTCGTACATGCACTTTCTCTGGAAAGCAGGAAAGGAAATAGAAGAAATTGGCTACCCCAACAGGAACACGGTGTCAGTGCTATTGAGGTTTTACACCATTGATATCCCTATTGTGTAATGACCCACGCCATATTTCACTTTTTGACTAGTTTTAGTTCTAACAAATTACACAGAGAGAGAAACATTGAAAGGTCTAGTCACTGCTAGCTGTGTTAATCACTGATTTCATGGGAGTTGTTGGCAAACCTTACATGCTGTTGCGAGTTTAATAGAAGGCAGAAAAAGAAATGTGCTTGTTCCAGAAAGGAAAGGGCTCACTGTAACTTACTTTTTGATGCTGCTTTCTGCCCTGTAGGCCTAACTGTGTAAATGTTTTGGTGACTACGACTCAGCTTATCCCAGCACTTGCGAAAGTTCTGTTGTATGGACTAGGTGTTGTCTTCCCCATCGAAAATATTTATAGTGCAACAAAGACAGGTAAGAGCAGTTTAGGGAAACTACAGGTTTATAACTGTTGTTTATTAATATTCATCATTGAGCTGTCCATAGTACTTTGATTTTAAAATTATGGGAACAATGGCTTCCATTCTCTTTTGCATAATTCAAATCCTACCTTGAGTACTATAGTTAGCCAGTTTTTGGTATTACACGTTCAAAGAAGGGCAGTGATCCTGATCAGGGTTCTGGAAACCTATGAGACAACTGAATATGTTCGGCCTTGACTGTTCAGAGATTTAATTTATTCAATTTAGGCGCTGTCCAAGCTGATTCTGGGTGCTGTACGATAAAAACAAATAAAATACACAAAATATAGTACACTAACAAAGGAATAAAAAAGGAAATAAAGAACAAGAGTGGATAGTGAATCCAACTAATGGCCTCTACAACCCCAAACATTTCCATCAGAGGTCCAACCAACCTCACCCAAGACTTAGAAGACTATCCAGGGTATATCAAGCACATTGATGGCTAACCTTTTAGGCCTGAACCAGTCGAAGTTACTAAATCATGACTGGTGACATCATCGCCCAGCACCATTACTCTCTTTCTGAGCATGTGCACGGTCCCGTGACATCATTGCCTGGCGTCGCTACTCTCTTTCTGAGCATGCTCAGCTCTGGGGTGATGCTGGGGCAACTTGGCTCATGTGTCAACAGAGAGGGATCTGTGTGCCCGCTGTGGCACATGTGCCACAGGTTCACTATCACCGATATAGCATGTACATAAAAATACAAATATGCTCATTGGCTCCCCCTCCCTCCCTCTCCTCTTCCCTCCTTCCCGATATAGACGTTTGAGATATAGTTCTCCAAGGTCAGAAGCCCAGAATCTATTCTCTACTCTTCCAAAATGTGAAATATAAAATAATAGTCATATTTACTGGATAAGATTGGGAAAAACTAATAATAACAGCAATGGAAACAATTATTTAAAATATTATTGGATCCTGATCTCTTGTATGCATTCTGTGTATAGAAATACTGCCAGGACTGTGTACTGAAGGTTTTATTTTAATCCCCTTTTTCAAGCAAAATCTGTCTTAGAGTGTCTCTTCTTGCTCTCATTTCCTTTTGTATTTTATTATGGAAATATATGCGATCCCTTCCCTTGGTGCAATGAAAATAAATAGACGGGTGAGCCCATCCCTGAAAACTCACGGAGAGAACAAACAACTGCCTTAGAAATGTATTTACTTATTTTATTTATATACCGCATTTATTATTTTTACAAATAACTCAAGGCAGCAAATATACCCAAGGCACCTGCCTCCTCCTGTTTTCCCTACAACAACAATCCTGTGAAATGAGTTGGACTGAGAGAGAGAGACTGACTGACCCAAAGTTACACAACTGGCTATCATGCCAAGGGGAGACTTGAACTCACGGACTCTTGCTTTCTAGCTGGTGCCTTAACCCCTAGACCAGTGATGGCTAACCTTTTAGACACCGAGTGCCCAGACATGTCACAACTAACGAGTCGTAGTTCGTGACATCATTGCCTGGCACCGCTACTCTCTTTCTAAGCATGTGTATGGCCCCGTGATGTCATTGCCTGGCACCACTTCTCCTTTTTGAGCATGCTCGGCTTTGGGACGATACTGGGGCGGCTTGGCTCGTGTGCCAACAGAGAGGGCTCTGGGTGCCTGCTGCGAGATGCCTGCCATAGGTTCGCCATCACTGCCCTAAACCAAACTGGCTCTGTTTGTCTGAGTAGAAAGGCTTATATGCATCGAATGAATGAATGAATGAATGAATGAATGAATGAATGAATGAATGAATGAATGAATGAAAGAAAATCAAGGCTTAGCTTTAACTAATACTATAGACTATTGCAAGGATATTTAATGCTTGTCCTTTCTTACACAGGGAAAGAAAGCTGTTTTGAAAGGATAATGCAGAGGTTTGGGCGGAAAGCTGTGTACATCGTAATAGGAGATGGTGTTGAAGAGGAACAGGGGGCCAAAAAGGTATAGCTTTACTGTTTAGAATTCCAATTAAATAAAAAATGAAGAATAATGTTCCTGAAATAATTCAAGAATTCCTTCCCTTTCCAAGGTATTTGGAAATATTCAATTTGGAAATATTCAATTGAAAATCCAATAAAGCATTCTAACCAATCTCCTACTATATATCCCGCTTTTGATTTCCCTTGGCGGTTATTGAAGCCTTTCCGACCATTTCTACTTGTTATAGATATTACTGTTGATTAACAGCACCATTGTTGAATGCATAATGAGCAAGATCTGTATCATAACCTGTCTTTGCTCATTTCTACTGCATGATTACCCTTCTGAAAGCAAGTGGGGAGTAGGATTAAATACAACACCATGAAATGGAAGCCAGCAAAGTAATTTCATAAGACATTAGT
>JANHFO010005826.1:82558-98286 GCA_032468095.1 Pareas carinatus | reverse complement strand
TCGCCCTGCAGGCCGAACTGGAGTGTTCCCAGCACCCCACGGGTGCGCGGAAATCGCTCCGCGGGACACTCCAAAGCCGAAGGATAGGCCTTGAGGCCGAAGTAGAGCGTCCCGCGGAGTGATTTCCGCACATCCGCGGTGTGCCGAGAATGCTCCAGTTCGGCCTGCAGGCCACTCTCCAGACCTTGGATCGCCCCGTGGAATGCCTCTGGGCACCCTGCGTTTTATGGTTCGGTGCACCTTATGGTGCGAAAAATACGGTAGGTTCCATAAATTATTTTTAGTTTTCCATAACAGTTTTGCAATTTTCAAATGCTATTGGCATGATTCATAAAGACTAGTATACAAGTATTGCATAAATATAAACAATAGTTACCCAACATTAGTGCGCAATAACGACTTCTCGTGGCAAATTTCAACTTTATGCTACAAGCTGCAATTATTATATGCTGCTCCTTCCATGGCACTCTTTAAAAAATATCAATAATAGTATTCTATGAAGAACTAAATCACCATATTTTGGTACATATAAAAACACCCAGCGCCTTTGAGAGGTCTATAATACTGGGAAGGGTGGAAGGAAGGAGTCACCTTTGGCTAGATGGGCAGCATGCAAGTTTGATAAATAAAGGAAGGAAAACAGGACAATGACCAGGAGCAAAAGGAATGGGGACTCGATTACAGCGACAATGGGTGCACTGTTGGAAGGACTTGAAGTCAACTGGGGGACAGATCTTGAAGCCTATGGAGTCACTAAAAATCAATACCAATCTGATGGCACACAATCAAGCAAAGAAGAAAGAGTTGTTCGATTTACAAATGGAGCCATAACTATTGGTATTCCCAATTTTCCTTCAGAAAAATCTCAATTTGCTGTGAAATAAATTTAAACCAACCCAAGTATATGGCATCTTCCATTCTTTAGTTCATAGGGTACACACACTTTGGGGAAATGTTGAGGGATTCTTTGGCGAAAGGTTGTGGGGCATTAATACTTTTGGTTGTATCTGTACCTCACTATGTATGGTTCCATATACAAAATCATATGGGCAAGGCATCATTGTAAAAGTTAGGCTTCATGCTGGAGACACTGGTGCTTGTTTCAGAGCAGAAAAAGCATCACTAGTACATCTAGGGCATGACAGCAGGCAGATGAAGGAATATTTTGCATTTCTCAGGATTGGAATGTTTTTCACATTTTCTGAGGACACATAAAAGAAATAAAGTGGACCTGTGCAATGAACTGGGTTTGAAAAACAAAAAATCTTTTGGCAAATGAACGTAAGTGCAAGTACCACCTGTTGGAAATATCTTAAACCAAATGTGCGTTTTCCAGGGATGAATACTAAGTTATGGAGACCAGCCATCAAATCTAGAAAAAGATGCAGATGCTTTATGGTGTTCTCAAGAAGTGACACATAATTTACCGAACACATTCTGTCCTCTGAAGCTAGGTGTCGGTATAGTTCTAGGATGAAAAAGCCCTTGAGTCCATCTGGCCCTATAACAGTCTATTTATGGATAATCTTAAAAACATTATAGATGGTCCAACAAACGTGCTCAATTCTTCTACTAAGGCACCAAGTAACTGATTCAGCTGTTTTTCCAAAGATCTCTTTTAATATTAGTTCTATTATAACAAGTAACATATGTGACTTCAGAATGGCATTATTAACTCATTCAGAATGAAATATTATCCTTAGTTGATTGGATTGCAAGAATGTAAAAATCTTGAGCTGAATTTAAATTAAAAATCTAAACTTGGATTTTTGCAAAATTGTTGATTATTTTTATTTTCCAGCAATGACACTGATGCTAACCAGAATGATAACTGCACATACATTCTTAATAGTTACTGATAATGTGTGTTGAAGTATATTTTATTGTATTATTATTGGACTTTTACATTACTTTATTTTGTACACTATCTGAGCCATTAGTATGGTAAACTCCTAAACTCCACACAGCCCCAATCTTAATATAACCTGACTTTTTCATCAGACCCAGGAGCAGGGCAATTTGTGACCCACCCACCCGTTTTGATATTGATTTTAGGCAACTATTTTATAAGTTGCAAAAATTGCTTTATTAACCCTGATGTGGGTTAATATTTTTGCTGTTATTGCCAGAATGTTTCGATTTCTATTAACTTAATTTTAATGCATTTAAGAAGGATTTAAAAATCCATTTTATTCAATGAAGCAGTCTGATTACTGGCGGTGGCTGAGAGCTGATCCTGAAAATGGCAATAGGGCTGTTTTTAAATCTTATTAATAAAGTTAGATGGCAGATAGATTTGAGATTTTATAATTGTACAGAATTTTCATTTTGATTATAATTTTTTCATGGTATAAACTAAATTTGTTCCTTTTATATAATTTTAACTGTTGCTTAATTCTAATATATTTATTTTTCTTGTGGTTGGATTGTACCATGATGATTGTGTACATTCTTGGATTGTACCATGATGATTGTGCACATTTATTACACTGCTGTCTTTTGCCTCATTTCTATGGTAAATGAGACAGCCTGAAAGTCAAATAAATATTTTAGCAAGCTCTAGCAACCATCAGGGCTATATCATGAAGCATACAAAACAATTAAAATTACTCATATGACATTTATACTAGTAATTTATATATAACAGATGTTTTTGGACTAAGTCTCTCCATATCTTGCTATTGACTATGCTGGCTAGGATTTATGAAAACTAGAATTCATCAAGATTAAAAGGACTTCACATTCCGCAACCTTGTTTTATGACACAGCATTTGAAGTGGTAGAGCACAAACTGTTCTAATAATTCAGTTAAATATAAACTAGCAATGAATATATTACTGTACACATAAACATTGCTTAATAAACCTGAGTTTTTTATAAATCTACTTTATAAATCAACTTTTATTAATACCATAGTTGTTATTATGGAAATTCCAATCCATTATTCTGAACATTCTGGTCTACTATTTTCTTTCAACTTAACTAATTAACAATTTAGAATAGGATAATGCAAAACTCTGGCCAAGGTTGACTGATTAGCCTGGAACTATATGGCTGAATAATTAACAATTATCAGCAATTCTGATATCTCACAGAATCCCCTTGCAAAGCTTATTTACAAAATAACTATGTTATATACTGAATGCATTGATTATTATAAACATCAAACATAGTAACCGAAAACATAGTAACTGTAGAACATTCTTACAGAGATTAACCAAATATATTCTATTTTTTAGATCAACCTATTTCTTCAATTGATGGGTTGTCAGATTATACATTTAGCACTTCCACACAATGTTTGCCATAAATCATACTGTTCCAGAACTGCCCAGATTATGCCTACATAAAAGCCTCTTGGTAAAACATACTTGAAGGTGGTTGTTCTCTTAGAATGTGGCATGAAAGCTTTGATGGGGGAATCTGACCATTAGTTCTGAAAATTCTAAGTTGAATAATAATTAAAAATCACCTTGTTGGGTGACATAAAAAATTAGTAAATATTAAAGCAAATGCAATGACAAGTAGCAATATGGGCTTCTCTCTCGTTGGAGCTTGTGGCTGCTTTACTATTTTTTGAATCGGAATCTGACTTTCTGCTATGTACTACTATGCTAGAACTGTTTTTGGTTTACTGGGAAACGGGGACAGAAAAGACCCTGTGCGTCTACTAGTCCAAAATGGATTTGATGGAGCATACTTCTGAATGTCACTTGCTTTGAGGAACAAGAGAAAAGAAGGAACCCTATCCAGATGTCCTACTTTATAGTTTTCAGAGTCCAGCTGACACTCAGAAAACAGAATTATGAGACAAATAAGTTTATGGTTTGATCCAGATGGTTCTTATAATACTAACTGTTATTTGTTCGGCTGCTGAGTTCTCTGTCCCTCTCTCTCTCTCTCTCTCTCTCTCTATCTCTATCTCTGTGTGTGTGTGTGTGTGTGTGTATGTGTGTGTACATGAATGTGCATATATATACATGTATTGTTTAGTATCAGAAGTTGCATGTTCAAGAATTTACTTATTTTTACCCAAAAAAATTAGTTGAACAAAAAATTAGAAATCAAGCAGCAACTTTCCTCTTACACATGACTGTCCAAGAACATTTGCTATAATCAGACATACCATGGCATTTAGATACTATCACAATTTCATCTACAACACTGGTGTACATCACATAACATCGCATCATAGTCACAATTTCTATTACCTGTTCTTTATTATTGCTGTTCAATAAGCCAGGTTTCTTTTTCTTTTTAATTGGGCTTGTTGATGAATCTTCGGGGGAATGACCATTAGAAGAGTGTGGTGGACTTGGAAACTTCCTTTTTTGATCTGTACTTTCATCAGAGCCAGGATCTTTTAAAAAGGGATTAAATAATTACAACACCGGAAAATAATAGAATATTACATTTGTACCACTTTTTAGTAATTGACACAACAACATGTACTTTTGGAAATTTAAAAGTGAACTGGATTTTAAAAACCATTTTTAATTAAGAATCTGTATGTCATTTTTCCGAACAAAAATCTTTGACAAAAATATCCATACATAAAGTAATAATCAACTAGTGATAATCTAAAAAAATACATCTAAATTCAGTAAAATAATATAGAAATGTGTTCGAAGACCCATTAAATAGCCGAAACAACAAAAATAAAATGAATTAAACACCATGGTGCATAAATAAAATGTTAAAATTAAGTTTTAAATGCCAGAAAATGTTTAAAATGTAATCCTAGAAATGAAATCAGAGTAAGTGCTCTGAAAAGGATGTTCCAAAGCAGAACGCTCATGGAGTTTTCCTTTTTACATTCAGAATTAAATTTATTTGTAAAGTGAAAAACATTGTTTCCCTAATATACTATATCCAAATATAGCAAAAAAACTGGAGTAAAAATCTACCTCTTCATTTTATCTATTTATTTATCTAGCTGTGATTACGAAGCCAAAAGAAATTAGAAACGAAAATATGAAACTGAAATTAAGAGTAAGTTGTATTATATAACTGTAGTGGCGCTGTGGTTAGAGTGCAGTACTGCATTCTACTTCTGTTAACAGTAGGTTGCCAGTAAGTTCAGCAGTTCGAGTCCCACTAGCTCAAGGTTGACTCAGCCTTCCATCCTTCCAAGGTTGGTCAAATGAGAACCCTGCTGAATTCTGTAAACCACTTAGAGAGGGCTATAAAGCACTGTGAAGCGGTATATAAGTCTAACTGCTATTGCTATATTCCTTTAGTTCTATACTGTTTTCAATAACAGTATGGACCTAGTGAAGGGGATATATATAAAATCCAACATCACTGTTAATCACAACTATGAAAAATCAACAGCTTAAAATATTTTTCTTTTAAAAAAGCATTTTAGTTCTCCCACTGATATAAAAGCAGGTGCTCTATAGAGAAGTTCTACTGCCAATATAAAGCATGCCCAGAAATCTTAAATTAATGTTAAGATTATATATTCACATGCACATTTTTCAGAAGTGTGCATGTATGTCAGTTATCACATCAACTCAAGTCATATCTACCTATGTTTATGTTAATCATAAAATATATCTATGTATATCTGCTGTCTCTTTCCCCAACTAGTATGGCTAGACAACAAGCAGTGCTGATTTAAATTGTTGCCTAAATTCAGGATAAATGAAATGTACAGGCAAAATTAAAATGTAGACATGATGTGATACAGGTTGGTTTAAAGTTACATTCATTGGTTAACTAGGATCAGGAAAGGTGTACCTCCTGAGAGAGGATGACAGAGTAAGCCTTATGTGAATAAGTAACAGCAGTATAAAAACAATAGCAATTGGGGAGGAGTCAGAAGCATAAACATATTTCTTGTTTAACTATAAACATGATATATAGATAGAACCAAAACATCTACTATCAGCTTCTATTTTAATTGAATAGCTAATACCAGGTTCACATGACTAAAATAACTTGATTCCATTTAATTCAGACATAAAAAACTAAACAAAACTGTCTGTGACTTCATGAAACTTTCTTAATGCAGGTAAATTATTCAATTAGAATTCTGACACTGTCCAATGTAATAATTCTTTACCTAGAATGCTTCCTCAAAATACTCCTCATAATATTCCATTTTAAATTACAATTCCCACATCTGCTGGAGTGTTCCTAGACAATTAGTTTTATTACTCTGAACTGAAATTAATGACCAGCAACCCTTCATCTGTAAATTTAAAAGTTTGCAAAAATAGTCTAAAACCGACTGGCATATAAGTATACAAGAATAATTCACTATATTCTTTGCCCAACTTTAAAACTGTTAATAAGTTAGTAGCATGTGAAGCAATATAAATACAGTAATCAAAATTCATAAAATGAATAATATGTGTTTTTCATAATATATATTTTTTCAAACAGAATACTGTGTTCTGGGAATTCAGTCTATATCCTGAACCAGCCCATTCGAGACAAAACAAAATCCCACATGTGAAAGGATTAAAACCATTCCAAATAAATGAAATAATGTGGTTAAAAACAGATTTCTTGCCTATAAATACCTGGATGGCTAACCAAACGGCAGCAAAGATATACAGAAAAATCTAGGTAGTTGCAGTTCTGTAACAATTATTCTATTTTTAGAGTTAAATTGTGGTAGACTTTCTCTTAGTTTTCTTTCAACTAAAAAAATCATTTGTTCTGGATAGTATCCTAACTGAAAGGATTATGAGGAGAGATAAACTGCATTCATCTGGCACACAAGATACAAACTGTTCAATCAATTACCTCTTCCATGTCAAAACATACAAAATTAATTCCAGTTAGTCTCTGAGGGGCTACTTTAAGACAATGTTTTAAAACAAAATGTCAATTTTTAATTTGCTTCTTATTCACCTAATCTTGCAGACAGTCAGGAATATGAATTATTTCTTTTACATATGTAAAGATTCAACTACAGATTACATTTATTTGTTTCTACAAACATATAAAAGGAAAAAGAACAACAGTTTCTTTCTGTTTGTATAGAGGAATCAATTAGCAAAAGGAAAGAAAAACCTTGGAAACACACCAAAAACACCCGTTTGCCTGGCTGTCAGCATTTACATCTTGAATGAAATTACATTATTTATACTACATAGTATAGCACAGAACAAAAAATTATTCATGAGCTGTTCACACAGCCTTAATCAGCAAAGCAACTCTACATTTGCAGTGCAAAACAAAAACTGCAGCAAAACAGACAAAAAAACTCCAATAAGGTCAAGCATGCTCCTGCAGCAGAGTGCATCATGGCTTATATCAAATGTGCGCAAATAGCATAAATAGAGAAAAAAATGCATATATACAGACATACAATCCTAAGATTACTAAATTAATCAGTAAAGTCTTTTCTACATTTCAAATGCATTCTAAAGCAGATGTCTCCAAACTTGGTCCCTTTAAGGCCTGTGGACTTCAACTCCCAGAATTCCCCAGCCAGCCAGCAGTTAGCAGTGTGGTCATGCATTCTTTTGATTAATGTTCATGTCTGTTAACAACAGAGTTTTCAATGCCAACTGCCATGTTTCACTGAAAATAAGACCAGGCCTTATATTATTTTTTGCTCGAAAATATGCACTAGGGCTTATTTTCAGTGTAGGGCTTGTTTTTACTGCTCCGTCTCCAGTTGCAATGGACATACTTCTGGTAACTGTATCCGTGATCTTAACTAGGGCTTATTTTCAAGGTAGGGTTTATTTTTACAAGCAGCTAAGAAATCATGCTAGAGCTTATTTTTGGGGTAGGTCTTACTTTCAGGGGAACAGGGTAGCATCGTTAAGTGTATTACAACCAAATGAAGGCAGAAGAAGAAAACAGAAAGAACAAGAGCTGAATGTGAGTAAATTTAAGAGAGATATTTATGTTATTTCAAGATGACAATCAAAAACTCTGAGATCATAGAATCAAGTCTAATGGCTAAATGATAAAATTTCATAGTTGTAAATCTTAGAAGTTGAAATTTTGTGGCAAGTAAAGTGTCAAGTAAATCTTGGATCCAATTTAAGGCAGCAGTAGGGAATGTATGAATAAGAAAAAGAAAGGGTTAAGAAACCCAGACTGATAAAAGTCAAGCAGTGTAAGTTCATGTTAGGATTCAAGAGCAATATTTATGAAAGAAACAGGGAGACTGTACAGACCTTTAAAAAACAGAAACAAACAATCTGCAGAAAATACAGAAAACTGGAAATCAATGTGAAGATGAACAAGTTGCTTAATTGTAGTTCTTCAAATATTTATCTGTACAGGTTTCTTTGGCTTTGCAGATATCCTTATATGATTCTAGAGCCAAGCTGAATTTTGACATACCTACATCCACCTATTTTATGTCTTTAGAACTTATTTTTATCAGCTCCCTGATGCCATAGAAAGGAAAATCCTGATATCACAGAGTATGGACAAGTAGGAAGGATTGAGTGAATACATAGATGAGCACTTGAACAACTACAGTGAAACTGAAGTAAATTGTTTTTGTAGTGATCTCTATGCATCATATATAGTTAACATACAAAAACCATTTTGTATCTAGATGATAGTAATGAAAAAGAGCCAGAATGGCAATTTGAAAAAAATATTAAGAAGTAGAACTTCATTCAAAGTAGCTTCAGAGGTTACCACAGTTCTAAGTGAATGGATTTTGCATCTGTTAAAGGCAGTTTTAATAATGATGGAACAAAGCTAATGGTTCTACTATAAATTTGTCTATGAAGAAGCCTGCAAACCACTATGATGATCGTGTTTTCCAGAATAGTAAATGCTATGTCTGCTAAAATGAAGCTCCCCTATTAACATAAAATATTATAGCCCAGCAAACATTAGGAATAGTTATATTTTACTTTTGGATAAAGAAACAACAGAAAAACAATATTATGATTCAAAAAACTGTATTTTTAATTGTTTTATCTTAGTATCAGATTTTGTTGGCTGCCCAGAGTCCATTGGAATAGATGACCATAATAAATATAATAACACAAATGAATAAAAATGGAAATAACCTTAGAGAGAAAGTGATGCCTAGATGCAATACCCAATCAAAGATAGTAGGACATGTATCCAGGCAAGCAGAAAATGGCTAAAAATGTACTGGCTAAAAATGAAGAAAGGTCAGATACAAATGCAGAGGTATAGTTAGGCTAAAAGAGAAGAGTGTTCATTTGTTAAAGCTGAAAGCACAACAGGGAAACTTCATGATGGAGGAATCAGAAACCAAATAAGGTAGAAATACTAACAATCTCTTAAAAAAGACATGAAAACACAAAATGCTGCCCTATTGGAATATATACTGCAATAATATATCCCTATTGAAAGATATACAGCAATAACTGAAAATAACACTTTTAACGGGAATACAGAAATTAACCTTTAAAATAGACAATGTTAACTGAAAGACAGGAACTAGGAGTCTGACATGACAAATTGTTCAAGTGAGCATGAATTTAAAGATATCCCATTCTGCATCACAAGAATTCCAAACTCAGACTTTCTTAATGTGTTTTAACAGTATGTACTTCAGCCAATCAGAAGTGTATTAAGATGACATATTATCAAAGAAGAGTTGATTCTGAGAATTTGGAAGCTGCTAGTACATTTTCAGGGTCAATGTAGGTAGGTTAGACATTAAATTAGTGGATAACTAGAGCATTGTGAAGCTAATGGTCATTAAGTGAATTACGTTTGTTATGTGAATTTGGTTGCGAAGGTTATAAATTATGATCACATGACTGCAAGACACTGCAAGCATCATAAATGCAAGCTGATTGCCAAGCACCTGAATTGAGATGGTGCAATGGTTGCAACTTTGAGGAGAGGCTGTAAGTCACTTTTTCCTACCATATTCAAACTTTACCTTAAACAAATGGCCGCGAGTCAAGGTCTACTTGTAGATCCCTATTGAACAAAATATTCAAAGTCTTCCAAACATCAAAAATTGCTATAATTGATATGGAGCTTTGATGCTACTACAATGTGTGCCCCAAATCCTATTAAAGATTTAGCTACGGTTAGAAAGCAATTTGCCAGCAGATAGAGCCAAAATAGTCACTTTATCCTCTTCATGAATTTCTTGAACTCTTTTAAGGGTAACCCTAGAATTTTGACAGTGTGTTGAATTTTCTTAAAATAGTTCCTAAGTAGAATCCTGGTCACAAAGAAGACTAGAGAAGAATTTGCAAAAGTCCAAACTACTGTTATGATATTTCAATGGATTTAGTGTGATTGACTCTGAAGGCATGTAAGACAATGTGCTTATTGCTGAATGGTATTTCAAATTAACCCTCAATATGCAGAGGCATTTGCTAGTTCCAATGCTGTTGAATAACACATGCAAAGTGCTTGCTCTTAGGGCTCTTAAGTCAGGGTTACTCAACCCCCGGTCCATGGACCGACCAAGCCAGCAACCCCCTTTTGCAGGATGCAAAACCACACATCCCTCTGGTTCACGGAAAAACATTTCTCTATGGAACCGGTCCCTGATACCCAAAAGATTGGAGGCCACTGTCTTATGAGACACTACTCTATAAAGTTCTGGCAATGAAGACAAGAATCAATTAAATGTCTCAGACACAAAAACAAAATATGTAGTTATCTAATGAAGGTAACTTATTTCTACAGATTCATTACTTATGGAGAACAGCCAAAGTGCATGTCAAAGAGAACAGAACTATCCAAACAGACATTTAACCCCTCCCTCCAGAAAACTACAATTAACAATAACATTTAGCACCATGCTTGCTTCATGAAGAAAATACTTCTAAATGCTATTTCAATAGCAATACAAAAAGATATGAAGAGAATTGTGCTTAGATCCTGAGAGCATACACTGTGAGATACTATTTTCTAGGTTCATCAAAATATAATTCAACTCTAGAACACTCCAAAGATTCTGCTCATGAAAATAAAAAAACATATCCACAAAGAAGTGAGGAATTTTTCTGCATGACATGAAGATAGAGAAATACATGATTTTGGCAATTTTGACCACATTTCTGGTGGTCTCTGGATATATTGGACTACAATATCCAGCATTTTTAGTAAGCATAATGGGAGTTATAATACAAAACACAAGAAGGCAACAGATCTGTGGAGGTTACGCTACTCTAGAGCATGATGGGGGGAGAACTATAATAGAACTGAAGCAATCACAGCAAGATACAACCGGACCAAGAGCAAAGATGCACAATGGGAAATAATATACAAAATATAGTGGATTAATATGCTTGTGAATCATAGTTCATGGGATGTATCTAGTCAAATATGGCTTAAGTGACAGTGTGTTTCAGGAAATCAGTATAAGGAAAAGCAAAATAAAGCTTTTAAAAATACAGTAATAACAATAGCACTTAGATTTATACTATATATCGCTTCATACTGTTTTACAGCAGTGGTCTCCAACCTGTGGGTAGGGGCTCACCAGTGGGCCACAAGAAAATTTTGGGGGTCCACAGGAAAATCTGGAAAATATTTTTAAAATGTTGCATGCTTGCATGGTTTCTTCTTCTGGGGATGGCAGAGATAGTGACGCACATGAGGCTGGGCTGCCTCCAGGGTTCAGAATTCGCCTGCACCAGCTGTATCAGAAGCGCTTCCAAAGCGCCTCCCAGCTGGCCAAAAGCACGCATGAGCCCCAGATCTTGCAGCCCAGCCAACCTCTCTCCAGTCCTGACTTCTTCATGAGGTAAGGGGCACCAGTGGATAGCAGGGAGGGTGAAGTCGGGTGTTATTCAAGGTGGGGGTGGCGATTGCCAACCGCCCCTCCGAGGAATACGGGCGGTAGGTGGGAGTGAAGTGCCAGATTGCTCTGTGTGCATGACTCTGTATGTCTGTCTGTCTCTCTGTGTGCCTGTGTCTATCTCTCTCATTCTCTGTCTCTTTCTCTCTCTGTGTGTGTCTGTCATTCTCTCTGTGTGTGTGTCTCTCTCTCTTTGGAACAAATATCACACTAAAATGTGTACTACTTAAGCTTCAATTATTTTGTAATAATTAAACTAACTTTAATAATTTTGCTGCAATTAAACAATCTTTAATGGTTTTGCTATGATTAAATAAGCATTTATAATTTTGTTATAATTAAATAAGCATTTATAATTTTGTTATAATTAAATAAGCATTTATAATTTTGTTATAATTAAATAAGCATTTTAAATTTGGTTATAATTAAATAAGCATTTTAAATTTGGTTATATTAAATAGGTGCCTTTTATATTAATATAAAATGTAAGTTCTCTGATCATTATTTTACAAATGTATGTTTCTTTTTTAAAAAATTGTATTAGTGGTCTGCGGGATTTAAGATTTTGAATTTAGTGGTCCCTGAGATCCAAAAGGTTGGCAATCACTGCTTTACAGCACTCTCTGAGAGGTTTACAAATGTCAGCATAATGCAACAATCTGGGTCCTCATTTTACCACTCAGAAGGATGGATGGAAGGTTGAGTCAATCTGGAGCAAATCAGGATCAAATTCCTGGCTGTGGGCAGAGCTAGCCTGCAAATACCGCATTCTAACTGTGCCATCACAGCTCTTCAAATTTGCCTTGATAAATTTCAATAAAATAAAATACAAAATAAGCTCATTACATATTCAGTCTGAATTATTTACATAAGCAAAGGAAAAACTAGTCTAAGTATATAGATGTTATTAAACAGTACTCATTGTTTTTTATTGGCATCAAACCTCTCGAGGAATAAAAGAAGTATTAGCTGAATTGTTCTAAGCAACAGGGAAAAAACTGTTTTTATACTTAGAACTAGTTTTTATACTTAGAATCATATTATGTTTAGAATATGTTTTTACATACCTTTGGATCGAGTGGAGATATCCATTCCTTCCACTACGTCCTGCTCTGCTTTTATTTCTTCTTCAGCCAAGCTGTAAGAGTACAAAGATTTTGATGTTCACATATTTATATTCATTACAGTTTAAAAGTGAAAAAGAAGACAAAACATGATCTGGCTTTTCTTGTGTTGTTTTCAGTGAAGTTATGATTTAAATTGTGGAAGTAACATTTTCTTTCAAAGGTCAAGGTTGTAATTTACATTTCTTTCACAGAAAAACAAACCAAAATGTTTAAAAAGAGTATCACTGAAAAGCTCTGGTTAATTCCTAACTACAGAGAGAAAAACAATGAAAGTATTAATGCACATACTTTCCAACGAACTTAGCATATACTGGATATGATTTATAAGAGAGTAAAGAGTCATCAATATTAAAGGAGTATGGATAGGCTGATAAACTTGTCTAATTTCCTTTTTAAAAGATACATATTGGCTACTATTATCGTAACTCTAGGGGAGGTGATGAGCTCAATGCTATCACTGTGAGGATAATAGCCAAATCTATTTTTGTAGCATTTTAATGGTACAAAAATGGTAATTTGTAGCATTTTAATGTATACCATTAAGTAAACATTAAATTAGGTAATAGATAACATTGAAGCTGAAATCAGATGATATGGATGTGCTCATTTATAAGGGCTGAATTCCAGAGCAATGATAGTGTTGCCCATACCCCAGCTGGCTGAGTGACTTTGAGGTAATTACTCTATCTCAGCCAGAATTATTGTGGAGAAGACAGAAGGAGGAAGTATTATATATATGTCATGTTGAGCTATATAAATTCAGATTTCATTAATGTATACTTGAAGCTTGCCTATTTTGTGCCAACATACATCATTTTACACCTGCTCATATTAAACTCTATTTGCCATTCTGAAACAAATTTTACCCAATCGGAAGATAACTTTTTGGAGCTTTTCACAATCTGCTTTTAGTTTTACTACCTAGAACATCAACAATCATAGTCACTTCATCATTCAGCCCAAAATCTAGATAATTTTTAATATAAAAGATACCATTGAAATTCCGTGGTCACTACTTTTAATATTTAAATTTACACAAAAGTACTACCCATAGATTTTTAAATTTAGAATCATAAATTTACCACCAATTTATTAGGAGCCAAAGATTTGGCAGCACAAGGAAACATTAGCCTATGACTTAATAATTGGCCATCAACACCCAATCAACAATTAAAAAGCCACACACGAGGCACCATACAAATACAACACATAAAATAGTCCAAAGCACACATTCTGGTAGAAAGAAGTTCTCTGAGAATGGGCTCTAGATTAATGAGTCCAAAATCTCAGAAGACTAAACCTTTAGGCATGGTGACCAACCCCGATTGAATCCTGAAACATTATCCTGAGACACATATATTTTCCTTCACTTGTTAGAATCATAGAATTCTAGTACTGGAAGGAGTCATTTAGGCCATCAAGTTCAAACCCCTGCTTGGTTTAAGAATTCAAATACCATCCTAAATTAAAGACAGAAAGTTTTTGTCAGCTGCTGTGAGCATCTGCCGTACCTGGGGGAGGGGGAGGCCAAATGCAGTGTGGGGTGGGGTGTGTGACTGGAGTTGCGGTGACGGAGGAAAGGAGTGCAGCCCTGGACAATCAACCGATTGGTGATCTTGACCAAAGGCCAAGGGGAGCCAGGTAAGTGCCGTTGGAGGCACCTCAAGGACACTGGACTCGGCTACAGCTGAATGACTCATTCAGCGCCATCACAGCATCGATTGTCTGAGGGTCTTTGGGGGGCCGGGCAGATCTCTTCCCAAATGTAACCCCATGCTGAATGTATTCAGAGCTTGCCTAACCATGCTGCAATCAATCACATAGGAAAAGTACCTTTTCTCTATCTCACATTGGAGTGAAGGGTCATTCTTTCCTGGGAGGTGGGGACCAGCCTTACAGCTTTAACGTATGGGCGTAGATCACTTATCTGGATAGCTGGCATCAAATTATTACTAATACAAAAAATTTCCTAACATTCAGTCAGAATCTGCCTTCCTATAACTTAAATTCTGTGTGTCCTGCATTATGCAATGAGAAATAAAACTTTTTCTATGTGACATTCTTTCATCTATTCCAGTGGTTCCCAAACTTTTTCAGTCCACCGCCCCCTTGATGCTATAAACCAATCCTCAGTGCCCCCCACCCCCTATAAATAGTATTATTTAAAATAGCACAGTGGTCGCCAACCTTTTTGACCTCGGGGACCACCAAATTCACAATTTGAAATCCCAAGGTCCAGCAATATGAATTTTTTTAAAAGGTACATACATTTGTAAAATAATGGTCAGAGAACTTCCATTTTATTAATATAAAAGTCACCTATTTAATATTACAAAATTTAAAAAGCTTATTAAATTATAACAAAAATTATAACAAACAGAGATCAAGAGAGAATGAGAGAATGGGAGAAAGAGATAGAGAATGAGATAGAGAGTGAGAGAGAAAGAATGAGAGACAAAGACAGACAGAAAAAGAGAAAGAATGACACAGAGAGAGAGAGACAGACAGACAGACACACACATACACACAAAGACATACCGCTCTGGTGCTCCACTCCCTCCTCACTTGCTCGCCAGCTCGATCGAGCTCTGGGCGCCCCTGCTGCTCGGCCCGATTTCCGGGCCTCCAAGCTCCCCGCGGGCCAATCCCTGGGCACCTGTGGGCCGAATTATGGGCCTTTGGGTCGGTCCGCAGGGAGGTTTTTATGTAAGGTTTTAAGGGGGTCGGGAGGGAGGGTTCAAAAGGGAGTGAAGGAATGTATAGGGCCGGTCGAGAGACCAGGCCACAGCAGGGAGGCTCGGAAGGTCGGAGGGGAGGGGGTAATCCTTGAGGGTGGAGTCCAAAACATCTCGGTTGTGTGTGGGAGG
>JANHFO010005826.1:61614-79259 GCA_032468095.1 Pareas carinatus | reverse complement strand
GATTAAATAAGCATTTATGATTTTGTTATAATTAAATAAGCTTTTTTAATTTTGTTATATTAAATAGGTACCTTTTACATTATTAAAATGGAAGTTCTCTGATCATTATTTTACAAACTTATGCGCCTTTTTAAAAAATTCATATTGGTAGGCCTCATTATTTCAAATTATGAATTTAGTGGACCCCTAGTTCAAAAAGGTTGGCGACCACTGAACTAGAGAACACACACAACATTATCAACAACATCTTCAAAGGAATAGAAATTCACAAGGGAAGAAGAAAACAACAGCACACTACCTTCCTGGATATCCTCATCAGTAGAGTCAATGATGACAAATTAGAAACATAAGTCTATTGTAAAACTACGCATCACCATAGTACACAAACCAATTAAAGCCCTCCAAAACATCCTAAGTAAAACAAAAGACTCAGCAGCCCCAGAACAAAAAACAGGAGTCATCTGCATCTACAATATACAGTATAAGAACTGCAACAACCACTATCTATGACAAACAGTCGGAAGACAGGCATAGCACATCCAGGAACACCAATTAGCAGTCCGAAGACATGATGAAATGGACAGATTTAAATATACTGTAGTTTTAACTGAAATACTATGAGAATCCTAGACCAAGCCAAGTCCAAAACCGCTGGGGAATTCCTGAAAGCCTGGCACTCAGCCATATCTGCCATCAACAAGCACATAAAGATAAACAACAAGCATACCATTCAAGAGAGACTATCAAAAAGCCAAAAAGGAAACAAAAAGACCAGAACATCTCCTTACCAGCAATCAACACTAGAAGAACAAAGATTAACACCAAGGTTAACATTAGACCAACAATCAAATCAAGAAGCAAACAATACCCCAATCAAGGAACTGCTAAACAAGTAAACTGCTAACAGTAAACAACAGCCCAATTAAGGAATTACCAAAACACTTCTACCAATAGGCGACCACAGATAGTTCTTGACTTATGACAATTGAGACCAAAACTTCCACCTCTAAGCAAGGCAGTTGTTAAGTGAGCTGTACTCCATTTCATGACCTTTCCCCCCACAATTGTTAAGTGAATCATGTGGTCATTAAAAAAATTGGTTTCCTCCATTGACTTATTGCTTGTTGGAAGATTACAAATGGTGATCACATGACCTGAGGATAAATACATGCCGGTTGCCAAGCGTCCAAATTTTTATCAAATGACCATGTGGGGATGCTGCAACCATCATACATGTGAGAACCAGTCATAAGTAATTTTTGTCAATGCTATTGTAACTTCAAATGAACACTAAACAAATGATTATAAGTTAAGGACTACCTATAGAATATAAAATGAAAATAAACCTCACTCCCTACTAGTGCTGTTAATGAAACGTCTATAAAAAACAATAAGAGATTGTAAGAAAACCATGAACAAGGACCCACAGCTACAAATATTCTCTTCTGTCAAAGAAGAAGCTGGTGAGAAGAAGCGGCTCTCACCAGATAGGCAAATAAAACATTATATTCCAAACTCAAGACAACCTGGAGGAACAACTGGATATGCAACTTACACCTGAAGATGGAACATCACTGCCACTCTCTCCAGTACAGAGCACAGCAGCTGATATATGGCATAAGACAATGAATAAACTAGGTACAGTCAACACTAAAGACCGATTACCTAGGCTCAGCAGCGATGTACCATCGTACACAGGAAGATGCCAATACAGCCGCCACGAAATCCCTACTACCATCATAAATCAATGCAATGAACAATGCTACAATTGCTGTATTCCTGGGGAGATGTCTGGTTACACAACCCAGAAGTACAGCATAACATAATCCCCATGGAAAATGAGATTGGAGACCAAGATCAGGACAATTTGGGAGAAAAATTTCCAAAAACCTCTCAAGATGTACTTCCAATTGCAGTGTATCAACATAGTAACAATGGAACAGAAACTGAACAGTGCTGGAAGCATATATGGGAGAAAGAGAAGCCACATAACAACAGTGAAAGTGGCTGTAAGACCTGAGACAAACCGCAATACTCTCCTAGAACAGGAACCAGTCACCATCATAGTGGCAGACACCCAACAGCAAGTAAAAAACATGAAGAGATGGATAGTACCTCGTCCAGACATGATTCACACTTACTAAAGAAACTAACAGCACTGCATGAATGTCTAGCAGCATAAATGAACCAACTGCTAGTAGTAGGATTACCACCCAAACTGGCAAACACAATCAAGAACAATGCTGTTAATATCACCAAATAACCTACCTCACAACAAGTTCTGACAGGTTGATTTCAAGCTGTATGCCAAGAGTAAATGGGACATCAACTCGCTTGTGTCAATGGAAATACTGGGATGTCATTTATTTTGGAGAATTGTGACCAGATAGTATACAAAAGAGGCAATGAAATTAAGGCTGATGGGATGAAACTATCAGCAGGCCACATAGCAGACATATGTGGCCTGCTGGTAGCTACAAGTACCTTAGTATTCCACAATCACAAAGAAAACAACAAAATCCAAGTACCACAAAGGATAAAACAGTCACTGAAGAGTCAGTTCAATGGGAAGAACAAGATCTAACCATCAATACACATGGCCTATCTGCCATCAGATACCCTGCCTGTGTAGTGAGCTGGCCAAAGGGAGACATGGAGACTGATGTGAAGTCCCAGAAGTCCCCCATGATACGTGGAAGCTTCCACCTCTCAGAAACTGCACATCAGCTAGAAGATGAGCCACTGAAAGAATAGCAGCAGACATGGGAGGAAGATCAAGCAGAGAGGTGTCATGGCAAGACAAGACCCTGCACTGGATGTACCTCAGATAGCTGAGGCAGTCAACATTAGGAAAGTCTGGACTAGATGGGACTGAGAGGTGTCAAGGCAGTGATTATACCAGACTAAGAACACGCACTAAGCACCAGATCCATAGAAGCAGCTATCTACTACATTAGATATAATCCAACGTGTAGGCTGTGCAGACAGGCCTCAGTCCAACACATAGAGGCAGGTTACGAGATGCAGGAAGGAACAGCACACACTGAAATGGCATAAAGAAGTAGTCAGCATTGTATACAGGAACATATGCATAGTGTGTGGGCTGGACCTCCCAAGTCAGATGGGAAATTCCACAGATGGCTGTGGAGAATAAGAGAACTACATTCCTGTGAGACTTCCCGATCCAGGGAGACACCAAACAATCAACTAGACATCATGGTAGAAAGAAGAAGCAGAAGAGGTGCCAAGTGACAGCAATATTAGGAAGAAAGAGTATGAAAAGATGGAGGAGGAACTAGAAAGGATGTGGAAAGTAAATGTCAAAGTGACTCTAAAGCTGGGACAATGGTTCCATCAGGTTCTAGGAACAACATCCAAACCTCTCCCCAGAAGTGTACAGTACTAGGATCAGCTAAGATACTGCACAGGACCCTCAAACTTTCAGGCATCTGGTACAGACCCTTGATTGAGGAAAAACATACCAACCAAAGGAGTGAGAAGGGTTTTTAATCTATCTAATTATTATTATAAATCAGATCTAAGAAATTTTTGAAATTGTATAGAATGGAAAATGGGATGAGATGCAATGGAATGTGGAGACAAATTGAGAAAACATCTTCGAGAAGCAAAATATCAAAATAAATATTGAGCAAGATACTCTTGAATTAAATGGTTTCTTCCAATATACCACACTATAACTGAACATTATGTAATATGAAGTTACATGTTGTTTACCATATAGTTTTTAAGGCTAGATAAACCTTGCATTTTGACTACGGTAAACCAATATTGGCTTTATGTTTCGAGAGAAAAGAAACAGAAAATAAGGTATGTACAACTCACACATTGCACAGGTTTTCAAACTTAGTTTTGCAATTGATTCTTTCAAATTAAAGAAATTCTCAAAATGTTAAACCATTTAAAAAGTAAGGTCTAAACCTAAACACACTGTGCTGGGCTTTGATATGCAATAAATGAGAGTTCCACAAGAATATGAAGCTGTTTTCCTGCATGAAACTGTCAATGGGGAAATTCAATAATTAAAGGTTTATTTTATGGATTGAAATAATTTTCTAAGAAAACTAGATAAAATTAAAGTCAAATTTTAAATTTAGAAGCAATGTGAAAATATTCTGAAATAAGAGAAAAAAATTAGGAAAATATGACTTACTTTATTTTTGAAGAATGTCATAATTTCAGTAAAAAAATTGTTTCTGCCTAAACTAAAATAGCATATACTGAGCTGCCTAATACTTTTGCTGATGGCAATGAATGGTGGATAGATATTCAGGATATCCATGCAACATATTAATATTTGTTTAGGATAACTGTTTCTTTCTAGATTCAGAAGATTTCAAGTGTGTGCTTTCCATCCCACCACAATTTACTTATAATCTGTTTAAATATATCAGACCCAAAAAGATTTTAAAAGTTAATAATGCAAGGAAACACTTCCCAAACAACTGCACTTTAATATTATTTGCAATAGTTTTTTAGCAGAAAGTAAATATTAAAAGACAACAAAGATTAAAAGATCAAAGTGCAGCATCTTGATACTGAATAGTTTTTCTTCCAATTCATTGTAATAACCTTTTTCATAGTTTCCTTTAAAATATAGTTAAGAAAGTAATTGTTTGGAATTGTACATATATACTATTAAATCTGGTAGACAACACTTGTAATACATATATTAATATTACAAAGATTATTTACCTTGCTTTCTGATACTGTATTATTTTCTTGAGAAGGCAAACGGAAAGGTTTATATTAGGAAACCTTTGCCAAATACAATATGAAGTGACTTGAATTTATATTCACCCCCAAATCTATCCCTGAATTTATCAAGTGCAGTAAAAAACATCCCCACCAAAGTCTCAAATCTTAAGAATGAAACAAAATTCTTGCACAGACTTTAGAGCTTTTTAAATAAAATTTTCCAATACCCTTTTCTGATGACATCTAGGTACTACATTATACAAATGAACCTAAGTATCAAAAATGTTTATAATGTATATTTTACATAATTAAAATATCTTTATTGATAAGGAATTGTTTGTTTTTTAAAAAACCTTGTATTTTTCACAAATAAAATACTGCATATAAGGACCATTCTTTACTGCAAGGTTATTATTTAACATATGGATAAATTAAGAAACACCTATGTTTTCACCTAATCTATCTATAAAGAGGAAAAGTTGTAAACGAACTGCTTCACTTGATATTTAGATAAGAAATCCAATGATGGAAAACAACCAGAAAATACTGGTCATAATGTAATCTCAGTAATGGAATAACTTACTATCAAGGTACATACATTTGGGGTAAATCTTTTTTAAATAAAAAAACAATGCTCAACACTCCAAGAACTACACTTTAATTTTCTCTTCAAAATAACTGATGCTTCTACAGTACAAGTAGCAAGCATATAGTAAACTGTTTAAAACTGCATTTCATAAAACTAAGATATTATTTTGCTTGTCATTACTGAATAAAGAGCATCTGTGTATAAGCACTCACCTATAACAGTCTCTTACTCATCGGTAGCTATGCTATTTATGCAGGATTCTTAAAATGGCGTCTGACAGCACTGCATTGCCTCATTCCTATACAGAGGCTAAAATGGTAGCAATTTATTCAAAAACTATCACCTTTTTTAAGCAGTAAGATTTTAAAAACAGTCAAATAGCATAAATAAAAATATTATAATAAAATAACCCCAAATGGTAAACTAAAATGCCCAAAATTAATTTGCTAAGGAAATCCTTAGATTCTAAGAACTGATTCTTCTTCCAATTACCCTGCAAAGCTTAATGTATTTTAAGATTAAAAATAACTACTAATCTAGTAAAAGGAACTAGATGCTTTATAAGATTAAGACATTCATTTTTTAAATATAAGAAATTCACAAATATCAGAATTCATCAGGCAATTATGTATCAACACTTGGCTAACAAAATAGCAACACTTCAATCCCAGGAGAAAGTGGAGTGTTTAAACCAAATAATTTCATAGAAAAGAACTGCAGAATATCAAAATCTAGCTTAACAAATTTTCTGGCTTTGTAAAAAATTCTGAGTTAGTGTCACAAATGTTACCTTAAAGCTTCTGATCACGTTTTAAATAAATGTATGAAATGATTCATAGGGTTCGTTCTTACAATTGACAATAACAGTCTGTAGTATGAAGTATTAAAAATCTGTGGTATGTAGCACAGTCTGTAGAAGAGATAAAATTCTGAACCTCTCATTACCAATGCCCAATCTGATTACCTATTATAGTTTATACTACTAAATTGTCCCATAATGCTGAGATGCTATGCAGAAGTGCAGGATCTGGCACTCTTCATCAAGCATACTCTAGGGCACTGACCTACTACTTTTGAACTTCTATTTCTACAAAGTGGCACCTGTTTTACAATAAGCTGAATTTCTTGTCAGGTATAAAACAAATGTAGTCCTTTTATTGAAGAGGTACAAAAGTAATATTGAATGGTAGGTGTTAACTAGATTTTATTTCATATAAATGTACAGTCACACAAACAGACATGTGCGTGCATGCATGCATGCTTGCATTGTGTGTGGGCGCATGCGCGCACACACACACAAACACACAATACAAGCATGCATGCACGCACATGTTTGTGTGACTGTGTATACCAAACATTGCAACCTGGGTTATCTTACAATAAAAAAGAGAACTGAAGTGTAATAAATGAAGATTATGCAAAATGTTAAATTTCGAACAGTATTTGTAGTGAAAATGTGCTAGAATCTTCTAAAAATTTCTTCCAAAATCAACTAAGTAAAGGGGGGGGCACGAGTGGGGGAGAGAAAATAGGATATTTGTTTTGAAGGTCACAGCACCTTTCCTTTTTGAGAGTGGCTAGATACTGTGAAAAACCTTCTAGAAATGCAAATTATTTTATCCATTTCTATCTGGCTCTCAAATAATCTGCACATAGAAAGAAAGGCATGTGCATTTTAACTCATTTTTATTTTAATGAGCACACATGTTGCTATCTGTGATATGTTACTGGAATATTTAATTTAAAAGGAGACTGAGGGCTAAATCACAATGGAAAGTTGAATTTGTTAACCAAAGAAAATAAAAAAGAATATTGTGACAAAATAATTATTTCAAAGAAGCCTATTTCAGCTATATTATTCGGTGAAATTACAATCAATATTCAAATACTAGTTCAGTTCTATTAAGACAAGAGAGTAAGTGTTCATCTAATTATATAGTCACTGTTGCTAAAGGAAACCTGCATCATCTTGCTTAAAGACTGTGATTCTATGCATACCATTCTTAAATGTGATATACCATAATAAATCAAATGTTATTAAGCTATTTGGTAAAAGCATACAAATTATGGAATACTTGGCTCTGTACTTAAAATGGAACAAAGATGTGAGAAATTTCTGGAAGGCCTTTCTCAGCCTTGCTATAATATCTGTCAATCTTTAACCTATTCTGTTTTTATTGGTCAGGCTTTCAACAGAGCAACATGATTGGGTTGATCCGGGAACAACACTGCTGTCTCTCCTTGCCTCAAACATCTTGCTGCAATGCAGACATTTATATTTTGTGAACTAAGAAAGAATTAGCATTCAAATAATTTAAAGGGGGTGAACTTCGGGGAATTTATGATGCTGTGTTTCATTATGTGCACAAGGAAAGTCCATGCAAATAGGCTTTCTTTTGTCAGCAATAGCTCTAGAGATGCAGATCTTGAGACATATCTTTCAACAAAACCTAAGGGAGCCATTTTAATTCAAGCATTCTGAGTTCAGCTCACTTTCCTCCTGTTTCTTCATAATAGTATTTTCTAATGTTAAGATTCAACACCCAGCTGTTAATGTGTAATGCACTTCTGCAAATACTGTACATGTGTCTGGCCACAATTTTGACAACCAAAGCAGTAAAATGTATTCCTTAGCTATATCTTGGTACTATTTATATATAGTAATCAGTTCTATAATAGAGAAAAACTGGGTAAGTAACTTTAACTCCTCCAGAAACAGATTGCAGGGGGAGGGGAGAGGGAAGTACAGTGATTAGGCATTTTTAATGATTTGAAGGATCCGCTTTAAAACCAGTCATAAACCTGGGTTAAAGACAATAGCAAAAAGGATACAGCTACTAGACTGCAGTTTATCAAATCCATGATATCCCTGAATAAGCTGTGACAAGGAATTATTTCTCAGGACTTATTTGTGTCAGAGCACAAGCTGGATTGCTACAAAATGGTACACAAATTGAATATACAGCATAATCTGCAATGTTGTGAGAAAATGTCTACTGCAAAAACTGTTAGATGAAAAATACATATAAAATATCTTAGCTTTAGACTTTAAATATCAGTAACTGAAGTAAGTGATACTAAAACCAAATGTCATGCTGGATGATATAAGGTAATAAAAAAGCATAGGGTAACTGAAATATAACCATACAACAATGTAATAAGATTACTTTGCTGAAAACTAGCACACTCATCACTCAAAAGCCAGAGGAAGTATGAATTGAGCTTTAATCTGCAAATGCATTAATTAAGAGCCTCTGTGAACAAAGAATAAGCAGAATGTTGTTCTCAGAAGAAAACAGGAAGTTTATATTTCAAGCATAATAGAATATTGTGAAAAAATTCAAATTCAAATTGGCACACAGGTTTTTTAACAGAATTTTTAAAAAACAGTAACATTTAGTTTAGTTAATTAGCAAAACAAAAAAGAAATGCCCTGGATGCATTACATTTACCCTGTTAGAAGTAAAAGATTAAAAACTACTTAAATTTATCAAAGAATAGCAGACAAGTTTACTTACCAAACATTCAAGCAACCATCTCATTTTTCCCAATAAATAAGATACAACAAGCTGGCAGATTTGGGATTGACCAAAAGGAAATTTTTGAAATAATTACGTAGCATCATGCCAAAAACCAGAAAAGCCCCAAAAGAAGGGAAAAAAATGAACATGTAATACTCTCATGAACCACACATGATTTTTTATCACTCCACCTCAGAGAACTCAGCCTGTTACATTGCAAAAGAAAAAAAGCAGTTAAGAAGTCCATTAGTTTTTTAAAAAAATATTACAAAAAAGGTAGAATACAGTTCAAAAAAGTGATGTCTTTAAATAGATGAGGGACTGAAACAGATCCATAGCCATGTCTGATAGTTTCAGACCTAGACATTAACTATTTCTGAAACCTACAATAAGAAAAACATTTTTAAAGAGACAGTTTTAAAGGAATATACTTCTCCCGGAAAAATACACACACCCAGCTTCTACAATCCTGTATGAAAAAGCATCCATTTTATGTTACTGTAAAACTGCACACAAACATGAGGCAATAGCACTTCACTACTTAGGCCCAGTATCTGCAATCTGCCATTATCACTATTTACTGCAGACTAAGTGGCTAAAAATCCCATATTTTATCAAGGGTAACTTAGATTAGCTCTTATTTTTACTGTTTGAAAAGGTAAACTTGCCTGTTCTGCTGTCTGCCATTATCCCTGCTTGTCTCCCTGTAGGGCAGTTAAATGCATCTGCTCCCTAGCTTCCATTTTCTCTCCAGCAGGCATGTGACACAACAGACAATAGTGCAGGCAAACTGCTCAGACACAGAAAGCTGCTTTGGAAGAGCACTACCTTGACAAACTCTAAAACCACCATCCCCTTGTGAAGAATATGTATGCAAACGTTTTTGCCAGTCTGTAAAATAAAGCTCTGGCTAATGGCTACTAAACCATGTGACCCAAGAAAGCAATTTTAAACATTTTCAACTTAATAAAGTGCTGTGGGGTGAGTTTTGCGCAACAGATCACAGAGAATCACACTGTTAAGCCACAACTCATAGGTTTCAGAGAAAAAAATGTAAAAAAGTAAAGCTTACCTCTGTGGATGCATTGTTAACACAGTGTTATGTCAATACTTATAAAACATGGAGGACAGGCTCTCAGTACTCAGACAGAAAGGGCTTGGCACTTCAGCTTGATGATCTGTCTCCCTAATAAAAGCTAATCCTGGATTGGCTACTTTGGAAAATCTGAATGTAAAGCTTCAGGGGATTGGCTGAAACACTTCCTGAGCGATTATCTTTGTGCAGCTCTGGCAAGCAGGAGCCATCCTGTGCACAGAGAAGACACAGGCTAAACTAGGCCTGTTTCAGCAAAAGAAACTTAAAAGGAAAGCCATCCATACACAAATTCCTCGCAGAAAACAGATTTTCGAGCAGAACAAAATGAAGACTAAGTGGTAGACTAAAAGACTCTCTCAAATCACATCTGTTGCTTTTGCTTGAGGCTTTAATATTACTGCAGGATTTCCCAGGTCACAAAAGCTGTCTTCTACAAGCAATTCAGAAAGAAAACCAGAATACCCTGATAGTAAGTGAAAAAACGTTTTGAAACAATACACCCATGCAGTACAATGCATGCAGTTATGTGCTATAGTTATTTAAGATCTATGTTGCTCAAAAAGCACATTTGATTCTTCCAAATACATTTATAAGACTAGTGAACTGTGAGAATTCACATTGTGGATTTTAACCCCCACTTGTATGCACCGAATTGAAGTGGGGGCTGTTTTTCTAATCACTTGCAGAATAGATGCAGAAAATAGCTACATTTTTCAGTAGCATGGTATTTGATGTTTCCACAAATTTCCCTTATCCTTAAGTCTTCTAAAGTTGCCAGTTAAACAATCTTCCTGCTTCGTAGTTTGCTGCAGCTTCTTAACCATTAACCCTATCACACTCAGCTTTTTTTTAAGAGCAGGCCTTATGAAGAGTCGATTTTAAGTGTGTGGAAAAATACCAGAGCTCTTTTCACACAGGGCAGAACAATGAAGTATAATGTAAATTTAGCAAATTTCATCAAGCTGTTAAAGGAAGGTAAAAAAGGAAGGAAGATAACTTTGAACTGTGGCCATTTCTTAAGCAAGGAGAAACACTGAGATATTTTAGTTCTTTCAAGCACCTTATATATTTCAGTTTATTTACCACAGGCCTTACACTGCTAAGCTGCAGGAAAAAAGTCTACATTTATGTTGACTTTTAGTTATATTTACAAATAAGACAGGTAAAGAAAAATTATAAAGACAACTAAAATTATACTGTACATAGAAGTGCTTAGTAGCAAAATGCAAACAGCAATATATGAAGAAAAAGACTCACAGCAAAGCTGGCCACAAACTATGATAAAGTGAAGTTCTGATTGAATGTCCCAAATATTTCATGAATATTTATTTATATCCCATCTTTATTATTTTTACAAATAACTCAAAGTGGCAAACATATCCAACACATATTCCTTCTCACATTTATATTTTTATAATGCTAAAATATGTAAGAACAGGGAATGACCCAGTTAAGACTGGGCCTTAAAATTAGGAATGTTACCAACCATAATAAGGTCCTTAATGCCTTTCTAAAAAATTTGTTTGCAATCACAACAACAACTAGATAAATTACTTAAATTTACTTTTTACTAGCAAGTGGTATGATGAAAGTTCATACATATAGAAACAAACCTTGTAGAATCTGCATAACCCAATGCAAAGAAATAACAAAAGACTATCATGTCTTGTACTGTGAGGGTTCTCTCTCTCTCTCTCTCTCTCTCTCTCTCTCTCTCTATCTATCTATCTATCTATCTATCTCTCTGTATGTCTCTGTGTGTGTGTTCATTCCCTGAAATCACAATCATCTTCAGACTTTGCAGAAAAATTCTCATGCTATTAAGGAGCTGAATATTCTCTGTCAACTCTGTTTTTCAGCCCATACTCGTAAATTAAACCCAATGCTAATTTCATACTCAGATTTGTTGTATTTTTGCTACGAAGACATTTCATTTTTCAAATTCCAGTCAGAGACTGGCAAAACTCTAAATGCATTTTCACATTTTTTGCTCTCCTTTTCAAATGCAGCAGGAAGTTGTTTATAATAATAGAGGGTAGGTACAGACCAAAGGCATGAGAAAAACAGAAGGCAAATTCATAGAATTCATCTATTGTCTGATAAGTATACTACCAATGGCCCAAATAATAAACTACTTGTGTTAATGCTACAAAGTTCATCTCAGTTTAACAAACAAACAAAAAAGTGCTACAATTGCAACTCCAAAGGCAGAACAGAGTAAGTAATCAAGCCTAATCTTAGAAAAATCGCATGCTAATCCAGTACTTAAAATAACAATACAGATTAAAATCCTCATTTTTTTTGTCAAAAATTAAAAAATCCAAGGATTCATTCCTGTTTAAGCAGCATAATGTAGAAAAGATGTTTAAAAAGCTTTAGGAAATTATTTGTATGCTTTTATATTCATTTCTAAGAGATGTTTTTCTCCAAACCAGAGAGATACTAACTTACTTTCCTGTCTCAGAAGGAATTTGAATCCAGATCTCTGAATTTCTTCATTAAATTACATTACTGGCTCTTCCCCCTCCCTCACGTTTGATTACTTGCCAGTTCAAATGGCAGAACTCCAGTTTTTCCTTTCCCCAGGCTGTTTGAACATGTAGTTTGCTGCATGAAGAAAACCCCACCCATCCACTCTTCCTGAGTGGCAATGAAGTAGACTGGAATCTTGTAAATCATGGTCCAAACAGCACAACCAATCTCATTCCATTGTCAACTTGCCACAAAGAGCTGCTTTGCTTTTAAATTACTACTGTTTAGGGCATATGTATTATACTAGTGTAATGGGGGAAGCTTAGGGATAACTGGACCATTCTTATAATAGAGAGCCTGCAAACACTGATCTGAGACAATGTTCCTATAAATAGGCAACTATAAAAAGAATGTAATGGTGGGCAATGGGATGAGAGCACAAACAGAGAAATATGATACATTATTGCAACACCTCAGAGTAACAGGAAAGAGTGAAGGAAATGCTGTTCAGGTTTCCATTATATTAAACAAATCGTATAGCTTAGAAATACTCTAGGACCATTTCATTGAGAACTTATACTGTTAATAAATGTCACTTTAAAAAATGATAAAAATGAAAAGGCAGAGGCTGATGAAAAAGTTAGTTTCAACTACATCAAGCAAGGAAACGTGGAGTATCCAGATACAATACTCAGAGCATGTGACCAGATTGATAGCTTTAATACAATTCTGCACTGTAATGAAGTGATAAGCCAGCTTTAAGCTTCTGTGATCTATTTTATTTTTCACTAGAGTCCTGAAACCTACTGAAAGGAGCTAAGTTCAAAAGCCGGAATACAAATTTTAAATAAAAAGGTTCTGATTGGATTAATAATGCATAAAAATCTACTCTTGATTAATTCCTTGTCCTCAGGTAATTAGAGGACAATTCATTTGGTTGTTTCTACTCTTACATGATTAGTAAGAACCACATAGAGTTATAACAGTAGAGCTTATAATTGCCTTTATAATATCCTATCTCCTCCCTATGTTTACACCAAAGAACCCCAGTAAATTTACAAAAATGAAAAGCATCCTAGAAAATTTTTAAATGATATCCATAATAATATAATTCTTATGGGGAAATAATAGAATACTGTAAATGTGTAATTTGTAATTGAATTGAGATAATTGCAACCAACAATTGCCCAGCATTCACATTACTATCAAAACATCTTCCAGTGAATAGGTAGCCTTCCTGATTGAAATGCTGAGGGTTTTTGTTTTTTTTACAAAAATTAAAACAAAACAAAACATAAAAGCCTGCAGGGCCCCAATTGGATTGGGGGCCACCAAACTAAGTGGGGGAAGTGAATCCTTTCACGAGCTCCTTTGTTTGAAAAACAAACTCCTCCTGGGGGGGGAGAAGCGAAATAGGAGCAGCTGGGGCACTGTTGCAGAAGTGGCTCTGTCTGCAGCCATTCCTTCACCTTGTTTCTTAAACTATAATTTGAGAAGAGCAACCAGAGCATGGTCAAATAAGTTACTTCATACAAACCATGGGTAGAAATTGCATTTAAAATAAACCTCTTTAGTGACAAGTTCCTACGTTCTGGGTCTGACCGTAATTCAAACCACAAATATGGCTTAACTGAGCTTGATGCACAAACCTGACTGACCATGCAGCATAACCAACAAACTATATTTAAGCAAATCATGATCTAGCACATATGGGGGAACTTCACTATCAATTATTGAATTATTCTGCTGTTGAAACTACCTGGGTTTTATTTTGCTGGTGATTCTTTTTCCGTATTGTTCATATCAAGAACAGCACTCCCAAACAAATACAACTAAAATCTAGTTGATTCTCTGCGGGGAAGCATGTCTTGGCTCTGGGACTGTAACAGCACTGATGGTGGCTGGGCATTCAGCCAAAGTGACATACTCAGTCCCTGGAGAGAGAATTTGGTCATATATCAGACAGTAATTTAATAGCAGCAATAACTAGAGATCAGGCCTCAGAGTTCTGCTCTTTAAATCAACAAAATGGTTTATTGAACTAAAAGTAAAGGATCTGAAATATGGGCAAAACAGAGTAATTGGAGCTTTTCTTAGGTAATCTGAATTGTTTTGAACTTAAGAATTATTGTCTTGCTATGATAAACATGTTATTTAAATATTAATAAAATGCTGGAAGAAATTTTGAACCTTGATCTTCCTAATCTGGAATTGTCTTGGACGTTATGTCCTCAAAGAATGAAAAGTGAAAAGAAAGCACCATTTGACTGGGAAATTTTATGTTGCTGAGAGAAAGCAAATGTTCAAGCTTCAGACTAAAGCAGCTGAAAGAAACCCCTGCTGCAATCAGTGAATGAAGTCTCTTATCCTGTAATAAAAGGCAATTAAAATGCATGGCCTACTGCAGGCTGAGCCAATTGCTTTTCCGGGGTGTGGTTGTTTAGGTGGGGAGAAGGGTAAAAAGGAGAGGAAAAACAATGAAATAGGGAGAACCGGAAGGCAGAAATAGACTAAAGTAAGAGATGTTAATCAGCAGCTGTCTGAAGAAATAGAATAGTGAAGGATAAGTAAGGGGGAATATAAAAAAGAGATCAATACCAATCACAACCTCATAAAGAAACTAGAAACTTTTCCGACTGTTCTCTTTAAGGAGTTTGAAACACAATACCTACTACATATTATTAAGATAAAACATTTATAAAATAACACATGGCTTTGATAATAGTACACTCTATTCCTGCTGTATTAAAATTTTGAGCACCAACCTACAATTGGAACACAATCTGCACACTTATAATTTGATCAGATTATGAGCTCTACTTCAGCTTATAGTCCTCTTAATATAAGAACCAATCCTGCTTTCTTCATTTCAGTAGTTTAATTTAGGGATATACAAATAGTCTTTTTTTATTACATTTAGAGTTAGCAAGCATTTGAGTGTGACTTATGATCAATAACTGCAAATCAGAAATTCCCTCCTATAACATTTATCCTCTGACACACAAAAATAAAGATTACTCAAGAAATGGTGATCTTGGCTAAAAAATATAAAACCATAATTGCCAAGCTACACTAAAACAGAAAGGGAAGAATTACACAATGAACAGAAAACAAAATGTAAAAAGAGAAAAAAAAGTTACATAAAATTTGACAGTTCAAATTTGTATTCTACAGAATAGCAAGAAAATTGCTGCAGATGGTTCACTACACCAGATGGAACACATGAAGAATGTTTCTGAAAGAAGGGAAAACAATATGCATCCAATGTTGACAGACAAAAAACAGTATTTCAAAACTAATCAGGAGGAGAAAAACATCAAGTTAGACTGAAAGACTGCAAAAACTATAGATTGGTATATGTTACCTTCATGACATAATGAATTTGCACAATGAAAAAGCAGTAATTTTAAGCAACATACAGATGAGAAGATGTATTTCTTGAAAGATAACATTCTCAGATATTATAGTGTCTTTCTGAAAGTTTGTATAAGGGAAATCAAAAAGATAATATAAAAGTAACAATCTTCTGTTTCTAAAATTTTATGTTTTGCTGTAAAAATTTCGAAGAAAACATAAAGACATGGATACAAAATTGAATGCAATTGAAATGATAAAAGAAGAAATAATAAAAGATACTATATCAATCCAGGCTCAAAAGCAAGAGAGCAACAAGGAATAAACAAACTAAGAGTGCTAAGCAGCCTTCACCTATGTCAATCACCTTGAGAAATACCATCAGCCATGTCTGTATATAGCAGTAAAAAGGATAACTCGTTTAACGAATCCTTTTTCAGTCCCACAGCAGATTCCAATTTTTTTCATTAAAAAACTTACTATTAAATACATCATGTCAAAGGAGAGCAGTAGAAAACAAACACAGGTACTAATTCTTAGTTTAAAAATTCTGATACTGTAATGTATTATTTTTGTAAGGAAAGGTATAGCAACATTTCTGATTTTGCTCTCTCTTGCCCTTATGCAGGAGCAAAAATTGCCATTATTTTCTTCTCGAGAGACAGGAAGCAGGGACAAAACAGCCTTACAATAATGAAGATTTTACATTTTATTATCTATATTTTAAATAAGGTTATCCCAGCATCCGAAAACCTTCTGGTAGTCCAGATTCAACACAAGCATTTATTTCACAGCTGAATATGAAGATACTGTATTTCTTCCATGCTATCTACTATGTGCGCATAATTCAGTGGTAACTGCAGCAAACTTCAATGATGTCAGGATGTAAATGTCATCATTGTGTAATTGAATCCTGATATCTCACACAGGTATGCAAGTCTGGACATTTGTAGGCTTATACTGCCACACATATTTCATATGTCCCTTTTCTGGACAACCATTATATCATTTGAATGGTGATCAATGGTCTGAGTTAATATTCCAATATTGTAATGGAAGAATAAAGCAGTACAAAACACATCTGCACAAATAGGAGAATCTTCCTTTGGCAATCTGGAGACTACTTAACAGTTTTGGCGGAACAAAGGACAAAGTATGTGGAATGATAATGCTGTACCCATGGACAGGATCAGGATTTTCTATTCTTTCTCAGAGTTTGGACAACAGGAATCAATTTTTATTTTTATTTATTTTTATTACATTAAGTTTTAGACCTGAGAAAACTGGATCACTGTTTTTTATCAGCAATGGTTAAGGATCCAGTGGCTAAAAGCAACAACATAACATTTTGTGGACCTACCTGCTGTCTACCCTTTACCCTAACAGAGCAGCACTTATTTAAATCTTTAATAATCCAGCCTGGAATAAGAGCCTGGAGACAGGGAGCAGCTTCAGAGAATGACGGTAAAAGACACATTGAAAAAAACAATCCCTTGAAGTTCTGGCCTGCTATGCTAGCCAGAACTAGATGCATCAACTTTGCCTGTTTGAGAGGCAACAAAATTACATATATCCAGCTAGGTCAAGACTTTTAAATTATGGTTAATGGAATATGCCATGGTGACATGAAGTCCGTCATATTAAGGCTTTTCTCCAGCATATAGAAGACACCTTTCATATTATACATTCACAAATACACGCGCACACATTTATCCCAATAATCTGTTTGTCCTGAAGCAGGCTACTTCCAGATTTTTAATTTACAAATTTAAACGAACCTTCTAAGCTTACCCAAATATACAGAAACCTCAGTATTATATTTTATTTATTTATTTATTTATTTATTAAAACTTCTATACCGCCCTTCTCCCCAAAGGGACCCAGGGCGGTGTACAGC
>JANHFO010005825.1:41634-62381 GCA_032468095.1 Pareas carinatus | reverse complement strand
TCTCCTGGCTCCTCCATAGACTCCTTCCCAGCTGTTCATCTCAGGAATTCACCAGGTAAGTCATTTTCTCCCCCTTTATTTTTCCTCTCCGTCTCTTCTATTCCGCCCTCTCCAACTCCGAGGGGGGGGGAAACCACCCCCCCTCCCGCTTCCAAAACTCCATGTGCTCTCACCTCGGGCTTAATTTCTCACCCTGGTCAGTCCTGCTTCCACAATCCATGTCGGAAGCCACTCGTCCTTCTTACGCAAGGCCCCTAGTCAATCGGGCACATTGGCTTGGGCGACAAGCCTCAAACAGCAGCGCCCAGAGCCGCCTCACCTCCCAGGGTCCTCGGGCGCGCCAGCATCGGCCCCCAGCCCTAAAATTTAGCCGGTGGCCCCTGACGAGCCGCCCTCAAAAGGCGGGCTCCCCAAAAAGAGGTCGCCCGGCCCCTAAGGGCCCCCAGGAAGCGGGTTTCAGGCACGGGAGGCAGAGCTAGCTCTCCCGCGTCCTGTTGCCTCTAGGACCGGAAGTCGAATCCCAGGCTCTAAAAGTTCTTGAAGAATGAAAAAAGATGTTGCAATATGTCACCAACTTGTTCATTCCATGCCTTGGTGCTTGGTGTTGTCCTTACAAATCATGGAAGTCATGCAAAATACTAGATTTAGTGTTTGTTGTGGGGTGTGTTCATTTTTGCATCAACTAATTTAAGTAAAACTGAAGATTTGGTCATCTAAGTTGCATTATTCACCTTTCATGTAATGAGCTTAAAATGTTCTCTACAATTCACTTTTGTCGCCATTTTGGAAATCGTTCTTGTGTTCATTGTGATATTGATTAAAATCTTACTTTTCAAAGGGGGTATACTCATTTATGAGCACTGTACATACTGAATTGTTAAAAGTATTGAAGAAAAGGAATATTGCCAGTGATAAGCAGACTGGGAGACCAATATTGGAGACTGTAACGGTAGCAAAATTGATGGTATATATCCATAATAGGAGTTGAGCCAAATTGAAGGAGGAGTGTCTCCCATACATACAAGACAGTACACAGGAAGGCAAATTCAGACATAAGGAATATGGTTTCTGGAAAAAGTTATGATACCAATTAGAAATAACAGATGAAAGCATTTAAAAAGAAGCTAACAATAATCCTTAAAAAACTGAAAAGTAAAATATTTAAATTGCAGTAAGCAGCTAGGACACAAAGGGAAGGAAGGGGATAAATGTGTCACTAGAAAGTTTTTCCACAGTGCTTTTTATTCATAGTGGAGCACAGGTTATATCCATTTTATATTTTTCTCTTTGTATTGCATTATCTTTTTAAAAAAATTACTTTAATTAAAGTTTTACAATGGACATAAAAACTAACACAAATTCATAAAAAAGCAGAAGAGAAGAATAAAAAAGACAAAAGTGCAGAAAAAAGAAATCTCCGATTTCCTTTGCAGCAAATATAACTACAATTACAAAGTTTTCTCTCACTCCCAACTTAGCTCACTCTTTTCTATTATCCACTTTTTTAATCATAGAAACCACGAATCATAAATGCGTTTCCATTTTATACAAAAAAAAAACCCTATGTTTTTCCAGTCAGCCATAAATATAGACTGTTTTCTCTCTAAAGAAGTGAATTTAGCCATCTCTGAAACTTCCACCATCTTTAACAGCCATTCCTCCATTTTGCGCATTGCCATAATTATCCACTTTCGAGCATAAAATAGTCAGTGTAGTTGCAATATATAAAAACAGTTCCATGGCTTTTTTCTAGTTACTTATCCATTAGTCCCCAAAGAAAAATCTCTGGGTTCAATTGTATTTTAACCTTCAGAATTAATGTTTTTTTTTTTTTTGCTTTTATATATATCCACCAAGCAAGATAAAATATTCCTTCATGCTCACATTTGAAGCATTGTATGCCAAGATTGAATTGCATTATCTGTACCAAAAAAAAAAATTCTTAAAAGAGGTAATAAACTTAACACCATTTTGCTTGGATTTTTCCTAGAGCAAAAGTTAAAAGAGTTAATGTGTAATATACAAGATAATGTCAAAGGTTTAGGCCTTCTGAAACCCTACAACTGGAAAAGTGGAGAAGCTTGTGTTGTAAGAGCAGCAGATACCATGTGGTACCGAGGTGAAGTTAAAGATGTTAGCGCTGGCATTGTAAAGGTAAGATTTGACGTTTTTAAGAACATTCTGATACTCATCAATGGTGTTTTTTTCTTGTGTTTTGTTAAAATGAAGGGACTGTTGTCTATGGCAAAGGTCTCCAACCTTGGTCCCTTTAAGGCTTGTGGACTGAGGAATTCTGGGAATTTAAGTCCACAAGTCTTAAAGGGACCAAGGTTGGAGACCTCTGATCTATGGAGATTCTCAGTCATCCAGGTCATGGTTGTCCCAAAGATGCTTTTTCAAAAGGCAAGTGGAATTCTTTGTTTTTCCTTGAAGACGTTTCTCTTCTCATACGAAAACGCCTGTCACCTGTTTACAGCGCAGTCCTTTCAGTACTTCCAAGACGGTTCCACACCCATTTGCACTATTCAGGAAAGCCTGAGAGTACAGATGAAGGTCCAAGTAGCCTCAATGACTCTCAGAAAGAGTGCTAATGACCAGATGATAAGAAGGAATATAAATCCTTCCATCCTCCACCATTCAGTCAGAACTGAAGAAGCAAAATGTTTTAAAAAAAACAACACAAAGTCCAGTTGTCTGATGAAGACAGCGTTATAAAACTATATTTCTCTGTTATAAAAATATTTTTTCCTACTGCATAGGTATTAGAATGCTTGAAAATACAAGCTTTCTGCTATTTTATATGAGGAATATTCAACAATAGGTTTACTTTATAAGGCGAACGTATTTTCAAGAAACCTTTTTTTAAAGTACCTCTTGCCTCTCATTTACGACAAGATTCAGGTGATGCAGGAAAATGCCAAACGATTCATCATTGCCCCTGGCAGGTTTGCATTTTAGAAAGTAGTTCAGCTAAACAAATCTTCCCTTGGCGTTATATATGAATCAGTTTGCTGTATCACATCTACTATCCAAAACCATATGACAGGAAATGGGTTGGACACCTTTTTTGTGCATTTGCTGGCATGCTTTTCAAAACGAACAACACGAAAATATTGACATGCTTTTTCTTGTATGTTGTTTCTTTTCATAGGTACATTATATGGACTATGGATATACTGAGAAAATTCCTCCATGCCATCTATACCCCACTATTTTGTATGAAGAGATACCTCCATTTTCTATACCATGCCAGCTGTATAAATCTGTACCAGTGAGTGAAATGCTATGATTTAAATATAATACATAGCAGATAAAAATACGTACCTTTCAATCTAAGACATAATGAAAAGATACATTTTATTAAACTATAGAAAGGACAAGTCTTCTACAGCAGTGGCCCCGAAACTTTCTGACTCTGTGGACCAGCAGCGGCAGTGTGCTGCTTGCATAAATGGAGCTTCGCACGCTACTTGTGCAGCCTAGTTCCCAACAGGCCGCAACCTGGTACTGGGCCGTGGCTCCGGGAGTTGGGGGACTCCTGTTCTACAAGACAATATATATAAAAATGTGCAAATAATTTGCCTGCATGATGCAGTGTAATTGCATCTGTATTGTAATTCGTACCTATCAGTAGAATTGGGCACATATTCTTTATTTTGCTTTCTACTTTGAAACAATGGTTAGATGCATATTCCATTTTGTAATGATAGAATGTATTGAGAATTCCAAGGTTTTTTCAAGACTCGCTTTTCATAGAAGCAGACTGCTAGAAAGTAGAAGGCTTTAAATGCATATAAGCTGAATATTAGATGAAAGTGTTCAATGCGGTTGAGCCCTCGTGACATTAGAATGCAGTATTGCAGGCTAAACTCTGCCCATAGCCTGGAGTTTTATCCTGATGAGACTCACCGTTGACAGCCTTCCATCCTTCCAAGGTCGGTAATATGAGGACCCAGCTCGTTGAGAGCAATACGCTGACATTGTAAACTGCCCAGAGAATAATGTAAAGCACTATGGGGCGGTATATAAGTGCTATTGCTAACAGTTTAGCATGTTCCTGCCCCCCCAGCTTATTTCTAGGACAGTGCAGAATACCAATTTTCATTCCAGTTTCAGCACAAATCGCCTTCCTGCTCCATATGTAGATCTTGTTGCTTGCCTCATTGTCTAGTAAAGCAAAGGAAATTAAATCTTCTTGGCCAGTGATGGTGAACCTATGACACATGTGCCACAGTGGGCACGCAAAGTCCTCTCTGCTGGCACGCGAGCCAAGTCGCCTCAGCATCGTCCCAGAGCTAAGCAAGCTCAGAAAGGAGTAGTGACTCCAGGCAATGATGTCACGGGGCCATGCGCACATGTTCAGAAAGAGAGTGGCGGCACTAGGCGATGAAGTCACAAACCACGATTCATTAGTCGCGACTGGTTCGGGCACTCGGTGTCTAAAAAGTTAACCATCACTGTTCTAGGCTATCCAATCACATCAATTGACATAATTAGTGTGTTCTGGATCAAGTAACCATTGGCTGCTTTGGTCTTAGTATCATGGAAAGAACAAAGAGATCTTTGTTTACCTCTCTTTCATACCTTTTAAAAGCATATTGAATGAGGCTTTCAGGTAAAGTAGATTCTTCTGAAGAGAAAACCACCACAACTGCCAAATTTTAAGATCTAAAAGTAGATGGTGTTGTGCTTGCCTATTTGATCTTTTGATTTTGTATGATGTTAAAAGTTAAAGAACACAATGAAAATGTGGGACTAAGATTAAATAGGCAGAAGACCAAAATATTGATAACAGGCACAGTCACCAGCCAATGACGATACTGAAGTGGTGGATGTCTATAGAGATTCTCAGTCAACCAGGTTATGGTTGTCCCAAAGGTGTTTTTTCAAGAGGCAAGTGTACTGTCTTGTTTTTCTTTGAAGATGTTTCGCTTCTCATCCAAGAAGCTTCTTCAGCTATGACTGGATGGTGGGGAATGTAAGGTGAAAGCAGCACATTTGTACACATTTCCCTCTGTATTAAGTGTTGTAATTTACCATCTGTTATTTAAATTCTTTTAAGTGGCCAGAACATACATTAAGATTGTAAAGTAAAGAGCTACCTTCAGGTTTGATTCACCTGAATTTCCTATGTGGAAACAGATAATTTCCAGTGAATGAAAAATGAAATGTGCTGAAAGGCAATGCTTTGTGTATAACAGTTCCTACAGCATACATTACACTAAAATAAGGAAGAGGTGTTACTGAAGGGGGGAAAAAAGCAAAAGTTTGTATTTAGAGGGTCAGGCTCCTCTGCTTCCTTCTGTTCAGATTTTTGGTAAGCTATTGCCCTGTAGCCTCAAAAGTTTTCCTTTTCTATGAAATGGTCCTTTAGTTGTACCCTATAGGAGTCAGAGCATCTATGACAATGCTTTGAAATTCCAACTGGCTCCAAAGATGGTTTTCCAGTATTTGCCTTTTTGAAGCATTCTAGCTCCAACAGAAACACATCATCAGGATAACAGCAACTCTCCCTTGCCTTTTTCAAGTTTTGAAGAATATCTCAAACGTTAATTCCAATTGTTAACTTAAGGCTTTCATCAACAGAAGCCTTAATTAAAAATAGGAATTAAAAATATTCCATGGGACTATTTTGGCCAATTCAGTAGCTCATATCATTCTTAAAAGTTCTTTAGGAGAAAAAAATTAGGTAGATTGCAACAGCTCGGGCTGTTCACCTGAACGTGACTGATTTTTGGCCTAAAACATTTTTACTTATGCTCTGGTTTTGGGTGAGCTAGAACGTGATTATTTCCTGCTTCTTGACAATTCTTTCTCCAGGTTAGCTAATCTTGTGAATGGAGGTTTTGGATCAATGGCTTTTCGTAGTTGATAATTGATTGGCGTATTTTTCCCTGCAATCATTTAGGTTGGCAACGTTTGGCAGCAGGATGCAGTTGAATTGCTTAAAGAACTTCTTACCAAAAGATCTGTTAAAATACACATAATGGTATGTCTAAATACTGTGTCTTTTATTCGTTGTTTCAGTCGTATGCTACCCTTACCAAAGACTTGGGGGCCAGAGCTAAAAGTAAAAACAAGAACAACCCCCTTAATTAAAAATAAATAAATCTAACCAATAAAATGAACTAAGTACAATGCCAGTATTATACAGAAAGAAAATTCACAAAAAACATGCACCCAGTCGAATAAGATCTGTAATAAGACCTACCTTGCCTATGATCTAATAATGAACAGTAAGGGTAACTTGGAATGGGTTTCTGAAATCTGATTGGGTGTGGAGAAGGAGATCCCCCTCTCAAAACATGCTTCTTGAGTTTCAGATGTACCAGCCAAAACACTGGGTGGGGAGTGTAGCTATTGCTGTCCTGAAGTCTCTGGTAACTACCAGCCATGCTGCTCTGGAGATAACCACATAGGGGATGCTATGAAGTTGGACCGTAAGAATTGTATGGGTTTGCTGTTTGAACCTCCCTTGCTTGATGCTGTGACAAATTGACAGTGATGATCAGCAGGCTTTTGGTTCTGGGCTTTCTGACTCAGGCCACCATGGACGTGATCAAAGTTATAAAAGGCCTGATTGATAGTGTGTGTGTGTGTGTAGTGTTAGATCTGATTTTTCTCCCCCAGGTCAGTGCAATATGATCTGGTGTTGTGGGGATAGCCCTTAGATGTTGTTATTAGACCCTGGGCACGGAGAGAGATCATTCCCCGATTGCCATGGGGTTATTTGTAGGAAGGAGGAATTTGTTCAGTCTGCTCCAAATGGACGCAGCAGGAAGACTAGGATTCAACACATCTGTAGTATGACTGAGTGGCCGTAGGTTTTAAGGTCCTCCAGATATGGAGAGCTTCCGTCAGTGAATCTAGAGGAGACTGCACTCTCAATGGAAAGAGTTGGTGGATAATCTAGGGAGTCCTCCAAATAAAAGCACAAGTCTTCAATCGCTTCAAAAAATTGATATTTTTAATTCATCACCTGAAACCTGAAGGACCAGATCAAATCGTCATGGGGAGCCAAAATATAGAAAATAGCAGTCAACAATGCCTGCTTCCAAGGTGTTGTAAGATGGCACTTTCACGTAGAGAAGACCTGGAGGGAGTTGACCTTATTTAATTGGATTGGATGGAGGCAAATACATTTAGGCGAGTCAAGAAAAAGGTAAAAAGAGAATGCAGCTTCCCTTTCTTTTTTCTTGATGTGCTCCACATGATCTAGTACAGAACCACATGGGGCCTTAAAAATGACAACCATTGTAAAGAGCCCTGAGGCAGTCTACAAATTAGAAGTGTCCTTGGAGAAGTCTTCTCTGTCAACACCCAAAGAACTGAAAAACACTGCTCTTCACTCTTGATTCTGTGGAGTTAGTCTAGAAGTATTGAAAGCCTCTGAGTGATTAAAGATGACCAGGAAGGTTGTGTCCCCTGATCCCAGATTCTCCAAAGGTTATCCACAGGTGCAATCATTGCAGTTTTTTGGATGCATCCTTATCTGAAATCAGACTACCAAGAATTTAAATAGTCTGTTTTCTCTGTGCACATGTAAATATGGAATATGCTTATTTAACAAAAGAAATTTGTTACAGCAAGACATTTTTAAAAGCCGCAAAGTAATTTGTTTTGAGGTTGATGGTGCATTTTGTTCTGTATGAACATTATAGCAAATATCTCAAATTACTGCAGACCTTCAGCCGTAAGAAGGGATTGCACATACCTGTTTTCAGAGCTGTTTTTAGTAGCAAAAGGAATGGTAGTAATGAGTTTGTTAATCTTTCAACAGGAGCAGTCAAATCATCCTTGGGAGAAAGTGTCTGTCAGACTCTGGTTTTCGGGGATGTCACTATCTTATTTCATGGCATTCCATAAACATTGTATTACTGAAGATGATGGTGATTCTATACCAATAGAGGTAATGTGTTTCCTCTTTTCAAGCACTAACAGCTTAACTCAAATATTTCATGCTGAAACAAGTTAATTGTCCAGGAATAGTGCTATCAAACATAGTGCTGATTGTGTTGTTGTGGTCTTTAGATAGAAGTCCTCTCCCTGTGAACATTGTTTTTAGAGTTTTATGCTACCTGATTTGATTTAAATTGGTTTTAAATTTGATTCAGCCTTTTCTATTTTGTCATTTTAATTCGGTTTTTAATCTCTGTAATTCTTGTTCTTTGTATTGTACTTCCTTTGTATGTTTTTATTGTGGCTGTACACCGCCCTGGGTCCCCTGTGGGGAGAAGGGCGGTATAGAAATTCAATAAAAGTAAAAAGTAAAGAGTCAGTATTGAAAATCTTCCTTTAGAAAAGAAAAACTTTTATCAGTAGTAAAAATAATGTTTATCAGTGAGATATGAAAGACATGGTGTAGTAAGAGATTTACCGCATCTGCTGCCTCTTATATCACCAGTTCTAAGCAGCATTCTGAGATATAATCTGGAGCTCAAACTGCAGAACTTCCACATAGACATTTTCCCCCTCCAGCATAGCATTGATCCTTTGTTGACAAGGATATTGGAGTTTCTAGGCAAATTCTTGACAAAGAATTTGGAGACAGAAAGATAAAAATGTTTGCTATTGTCATTTTTGTTCTGAGACTCAGTTGCAAATTTAGGAACAATCCACAAGACAGATCTTACCATTTTCATGAATCATTATGTTATATTGAATCTATGATTGTTCCCCATCGAATTCAATGTAATTCCTCCTTTGTGGTTTTGCTATGCACTGACTCACAAGTAGATGAACTTCTTCACTTGGGAGCTGTTAAACTTATGTTGTGCAACCAGTGTGATTTTGCTTTTAGCAGTGTGTAGCCTTAGATCTCAGGTTGTGCATTTCTAATTCAAATCTTATTTGCTGATGAACATCATCTTGAAATGAGAATATTTCCATTTAAATCCTTTTCCAAATGTTTCTCATGGTTGCTAACCTAGTATATGCAAAATTGTCACCCAAATACACATGTATTTATTTTTAAATTTCTCTTAAAATCTGTTGTATGTCTTACGTGCTTTTTAAATGGCTGTACACCGCCCTGGGTCCCTTCGGGGAGAAGGGCGGTATAAAAGTTGAAACAAATAAATAAAATAAATTAAATAAAAGCAAGAAGCACAATGTTAAAAATGGCATTGAATTCTTGAATATGGCTTCTGTGTATTACTGGCTGAGTTGCCACAATCCCCATAATACCTAGTTTTTTTATCATGCTGATGCGGTGTATCTGGAAATTGGATGTATGCACATTTTCTTTTTCAATTAATAATAATTTATTTTTCCATCCTAACAATTTTCTAGTTTGTCTCAGGATAGTAGCTTTTCATTTTGCCTGTGAAAGCATTTCCTCTTACCTATCTTATTACCAGAACAATTGTCAAACTCCATCAGAATATAATTGTATCAGTCTCATAACTCCATGGTTTCTGAGGTAAATATAGATCTACTATACAGGGCCAGACATTCATTTCAGCATTATCCTTGTGCAGTTTTTGAACATTTAAGGTTAAGTATTCTCTTTGGAACCACAAACCCTGTGCCTAATGAACTGGTTATGTTGTGACTAATTTCTTCTCTGTAAATTTGGTTTAGAATCCTCTAGGAAGCCTTCAGCTCTGTGTTATTACAGAGTAAATGGCCCTTTTCTTTTGAAAATTCAGCAGTCTGTGGTTGACTTCTATTTAACTTATTTGGCAGATTTCATCCCCGTCTTGCTAATAGTTTGGATTGCTTGTACTATTTAGTTTAGGGTTTGGACTCTGTATTCCGTACCCTCCTGGCTTGCTTCTCAATGCATCCTTTCTGTAGTAATTCACTCGCCTCTAAACTTTTTGAATTCCTAGCAATTATGTTACTCTAGCTGCTATTGTTGAAACCAGTCCTTTCATATTATGACTGCAAGACATACTGGTGACTCCATATTCAAAGTTTGACCTTCTTGGAATCATGTGGCATAAGACAAAGTCATGGTACAATCTCATTCTCCTTCTATTACTTGGTGCCTCCTTTTGTAGAATCTTCACTATGATGTTCAAATGTTAAATGGTATTTCATGTAAAGTTTCTTTGTTTGCAATTTTGACAATTTCTGGCTATTTCATAATATAGGTAGTTCTATATTTTTCATCTGAAAAATAATTTTGCTGCTTTGTATACATTACAGAGCTATCTAAATGTGAACCTATGACATTAATACTTTATTAAGATTTGAATTTATATGTTCTAGGATATGCTAGAATGCAGTAATGAAACCTTGGAGGAAAATTGTGAAATCAGTTATGAGGTGAGTGAGGTTTAACACTAAATCAATGTAAGGATATTTAATACCTTAAATAAATTGTATTAGATTCCTGCTGTTACTCTGCCTATCTATTATCTATTACAATTTGTTCCCAGGCTCAAGATGGAACATAGCTTTGTGCTTTGTAAAATTGAATAGCCTTGAAGATTACCTTAGATTTCTTCCTCTGCAGTGTTCCAGGAATGTTCATACATTCAAATGGCAATAGTCTATTAATTAACTATATTCCCAAACTCGTATTTTTTAGGAGGATTTAAAACAACAGAGAAATTTTCTGCTCTCTAAATAAGACGTGAATGTGTGTAGGGAACCTATGCAAAATAGTCTTCAGGACAGGTTGTTCCCAGTGCCCTCAGAAGCTCTCCTTGGCATTCTCTAGGATTGTTTTGCAAATTGTGTCCTAATAATTTGCTTATTTTAGGGATTACTGAAGACTGAACGAAAGACTCCTCTTTTGCCACCGTATACTTCTCCATCATTGCCTATCCTTGGAGAACATTTTCCAGTGAAAGTAACACACATTGTGTCACCGAATGAGGTATCTTAATTAAAAATGTTGAACAAACACCACTATTAACAAGTCTGTTTTGTTCACCTCTGTTCACAGAAAATGATTTAAGTATTTTGTTTGTATTAATGCTTTTAATCGAGCTACATAAAGCAACTTACCTCACGTGAAGAAATAATTTTGTATTTTAGATTGAGAATTTTGTGTATCATCTATATACTGCTAAAATTCTCATGCATCATAAGGCAGCCATTTTCGAACCAAGTTACCTCAAATGGCCTTTCTTACAAAATTCGTCCAAAATTCAATACCCATGCACCTCCCAAAGGAATGCAATTTGGGGATATTGTGGCTGTTTCAGGCTGTTGCTAGGGTTGGGGTTTCGCTGTATCACATCATTCATATTTTTAGTGCTCTGTGCCAGTTTCCCAGCCACTCTCACAATCTCTCACTTCCTACCCAACCCAGCAGTAGCCCCTTGTTGCCTGCTAGGTAGAGGGAATAAGGAGAGAGAGAGGGGAACAGGGAGGATGGAATTCCCATACATTCTTCCTTGCTCACGTCCTGTCTCTTCTCATGGGCTTTCCCTTACCTGTACCACCTCCTCATACCTGTTTCTCAACTCATGCAACATCTCTCACGCACCTCCACAAACCAGTCCCATGCCATTCCCTCAGTAACTTTTGCACATTTCAATACTCGCCCAGGCGTAGGGGCCTCCTCCTGCATGCTCTGTCTACACACACAGCACCTCTCACATGTGGCACACCCTCATGTATGCTTCTCAACCTGTTCACATCCGTATCCCTTACATCGACTTCCACCTGGCAACTTCCTGCTAGCTTCCCCACTGATTTTCCCCCTATAAGTTTCCACAAGTTAAGTTACTACAGTAGCCAACAGGAATTTGAGAGAGGGACAGCAGAAAGAAAGAAACGGTGGAAAGAAAGAACAGGAAGGGAGGGGAGGGGAGGAAGGGAGAGGATGAAAGGGAAGGAAGATTTTCCATGCTTCCTGCCAGCTTCTCACAAGAAACTCAATGAGGAAGCTACCAGGAAATCAGAAGTTACTCACACTCCTACTGCTTTTTGACTGCCCGTGATCATTCTGTTTCTATGTTTAGGTAAGGAAATATCTCTGAAATGAAATCTGTTCAAAGGAAAATTACTCAGAATTCTTCCTCATCTACATAATCCACTTAATGATGAAATGTGAAATTATTTATGGAAAATGATCAATAGCATACCTTATCACAAAAACTATTCACATTAAAATTTAAAATTCAATATATGAAATCTTTTATATAAAACAATATGCAATACAATAACTGTACAATAATATGCACAATTGTCCATATTTATATGCTAAATAGCAGTGACAATCACACCTGAATTTCAGCGGCAGCAGAAAAGGAAGGCAGAGTAGACGGGCGAAGGTATTCTTTTTCTCCGAGTTTCTATGGCAATTCCACATAAAAGATGCATCTGATAGAATAATAAGCAATGCCTTCTATACTCTTTTGGTATATTGCTTCCAATTTAGAGAAGATGCTCTCAGTCTATAGATCTTGCTTATCGGGTTCCATCTGGAACCTTTCAAAACCATCTAGAATTAAAGATAAGTCGAGGGATTTGAATATTTCACCCGAATATTCTAGCTGCTGTCTTACTCCACCCCAGAAGACTTTAGTCTGGAGGAAGAATGCTAGAGCACAAATAAAGAATGTAAAACTGCTCAACTCTAGAAGTGAAAAAGGTGCATCTGAGTGGACAATACAGTAAAAATGCGTAGTGCACTTGCCAGAGAACCTTAAAGAAATGTAAGGTGCCACCATCGCTGTAGCTCAAACATATTTTAGCTCAAACATATATAACAGCCATACACCTGCACCCATGCCGCCTCTTTTCTACTTCAGGTCCTAATAGTTGCATATCACAAGGAGAAATGAAATGTGAGTGAGAGAAATTTATTCTTGTGGAGAATCTCCTGCTCAAATTCATTTATTATTATTATTATTATTATTTAGACTTATATACCGCTTAACAGTGCTTTACAGCACTCTCTAAGCGGTTTAAACAGTCAGCATATTGCCCCCAAACAATCTGGGTCCTCATTTTACCGACCTCGAAAGGATGGAAGACTGAGTCAACCTTGAGCCAGTGAGAATCGAACTGCTGAACTTGATGGCTAATGGGCAGATGGCAGTCAGCAGACATATGATCATTCATTTCATGGCCATTCAAAGGGTACTTTAAAAAGTAACATATGACCAATCCCCACACTTAGGACCTCCCAGGGAGGTCACATTATTGACATTTGTGACTCTCTGAGACCGTTTCCAACAAGCAAAGTCAACAGGTGAAGTTGAGTTTGCTTAAGAAAAGCATGATTCACTGAACCATCGTGATAATTCTCTTAACAATCGTGGCAAAACGATTTTGAAATTAGGCATAACTCAGGGAATGACTTAGTATTGCTTAGCAATGGAAGCTCCCATCCCAACTGTTGTCATAGGTCAAGGATTTACCTGAACACATATTTTATTCTTCAATAATTTCAACTTTTTTGTTACAATATTTTAAGTAGGAAAAGTGGAGCAATAATGAGCAAAAATAAATAACTCAATTGAATAGCGACTTAAGAGAAAACGATTTAATAACATATTTAATTTCCTAGGTCCATTAGCTACCTTAAATAAAAAATGTCTGTGACCCAAGTGAGAAATCTAAACTTTGAGGAATCCTTTGAAGATAAATATGCCTTTAAAAGTTAACAAATATGTAACCAATGAAAAACTGTGTTCAGAAACACACACACACACACACACAGAGTATTTGTTCGAATGTTTCAGAAAAACAGAAGCCTATTAGTACAGCAAGTGATGCATATAGAATTTCTAAAAAAGAAATTCATCTCAAAATCATGAGTGTTCTTACTGCATTGTAACGAGACATATGCCCTCTTCAGTCACTATAATGCTAAACACATTTTGCATACCCCCCCTCTATTTTCTTTGTCTTCAGTTCATGCTGGATGTTTGTTCATCGAGACTGTCCTGGTGATTTAGAGAAATATAAAATATAAGAGTTCTAAATCAAGGAAAAATGTGATATGATTTTATTTCTACCTCCTGCTATTCTTCCCATTCCACATATGAGAGGCAACAAGAATAGAACTTGAGGGAACGGAAGTTACAAGTTTATTGCCCTTTTTACATAATATGGCTCATAGAAAAATGCAGTGATTCCAGAGATCCTATCTACAGCAGAGGTCTTCAACCTTGGCAACTTTAAGGCTTGTGGACTTCAACACCCACAATTCCCCAGTCAGCATCTGACAAGGTTGAACCTATCTCCAGAGTTTTTACAGAAAAAGGTAAAAATATAACTTTAATCTGACTGGAATGAACTCCACCCAAATTTTAGTGAATTTTATGAAAGTCAAGAATACTGTATTGTTCAGAGTTCATATCAAATATACTTGATGATATTGAATATTTATCTTAAACCTGAAAATGCCAGCTAAGTCATAACTCTTATTTTCAGGTTTCTAGAAACATGTTATTCTTACTATACAATTGCACTATAAATGGCTAATTAAATTTACGGAAAAAGCAGAACAAATTTAATATCTTAGATTCAGGTTTCTTTTCACTGCAATTTCTCAAGTGAGAAATAACATATTTTAATCACACATTAAGATTATCAATGTTGAATAATCAACTACTGAGAAATCAAATTATGTATACATGTATCTGAAATAAACATCATTGACAGCGAAAATGACAGTTTGAAACAAATTGATGGCTACTGTTCTGGGGAGTTAGCATCCCAAAAATCCAATTATCCTAAGTTGAAAATTTGGACTTTTCATTTTTTTAGGTTGGAAGAAGTTTTGAAAACTTTGACATATTCCGCATTTGTTTGATAAGCTTCACATATATTGTGTACTTAAATTGCACAAATCTAAACATTCATAAATTACCAATCAATTATCTAATTTTTCTTCAGCAGTCAATAGAAATGAGTTTGGTCTTGAATTTAATCCCTTTAAAATATATGTCTTAATTTTTGAACATATTAATTAATTTTCAAATGTATTATTTCTTAGTTTTATAGATGTGTGAAACTGAAGTCTCTCACAGCACATATGAAGGTGACAAACTGAAATAATTTAGTCTATCTTTATAAGCGAATATAGTTACGTTCCTATGAAAAAAATTCCTGAATCTTTTAGTTTTTAAAAAACTTTCATTAAATTTATTATGTCATATAATAAGAACACATACCCTAATGCTTTAATTCAGAATGTCTATTTCAGTGGAATTTATTTCAGGCAAAACATGAGTACTGATGTATTCTAGTTTTTGTTTGGGCTCTACTTTCTCAAAAATTAATATTGCAAGTTCTTTGCTTACATATAATCTTTTTTAACCTGACTTTTAAGAAAATATACCTTATAAAACATTAGTAATGGAATTTACTTTCAATCATGCAAATTAAAGCATAATTAAGATGATTCACCATACTTAAGAACTATATGTATTTAAATAGCGGTGTGCTTTCCATGTTAGTGATTGCAAGAGTTTAAGCAATTCATTGAGATTTTATATTTATATTAAAATCCACTTGTCAGATTTCACTAACCTGATTGTATATATTAATATATTAGTTTTAACTAATTGGTTAGATCCCCCCTACCCCTGTACATATGGAAGTAGGGTTTTAAACTGTACTAGTATTCCTAGAAGCAACACCACAAATTTCAGATCATTTACCCTTGAATAGGAAATCTTTCCCTCAAATCTGTCTCATTAAAATTACTGTGTCAAAGGGAGGCCTCAGTTAGTGTGAAATTATTCTACTCTGAAGAAATGTTTATAGTATTTCACTGATCTGAGAACAGCATGGCGATAGCCTGCTTGGCTTCAGAATACTGCAGGCTGCCAGAGACTAATTAAAATACATTGATTTGTCAGAAATTGCACAAATAAACTTTTGTAAAAAGGTCAATCAAACAACAGCTAATATTTTTATCGAATCTATGAGCAGGAATGAAAACTTCATAGTGAACATATATTGTTCAGTGGTTAGGGAAGCAAAGTAGAGTGCTTTCATTTGACTAACTGGAGACTTTAAAATGTTGCAATCAATAAAGCCTGCAATAACCTCACCATTAGGCAACCCTGCAAAAAAGCTAGCCCTGAGCCCCAGAATGGAAATCAATATTTCATAATGTTTTTTATTGCACACAATAAAAACATACTCATGTAACTGACCTTATTTGTGCCACCTTCCAAAGTTAACTCGGGTCCAGAGTCTTGTAAATAAGCTCTTAGCATGAGAGTAGCTTTCTGAGAAACCCCTACTAAATAAAGCTCCTGTTTCTTTAAGATGAGCTCCTTTTGCTTCTTTAAAGATATAAGAATACAATGATGTTGAGAGAAACCAAATGAAAGCTTCTACCTCATTAATAAATTAAGCTGTTGCCCTAACTATAAGCCTGAGGGTAGTACTAAAACAAAAACAAATAAGTGCAAATATTTTTGTATTTACCAAAGATTAAAGAAAGACACGTGTTTTCTTTTTAACTTCTAGTAGTATTGCCACAAAAAAATCTATACGTGAATAATATATATTGACAAATAATTCTGTCAATCCAAATCTTGTTTTATACATGGTTAGGATTACCAGATAGCTGAACAGACAAAGCAAGACACACTGATTATTCCTCTTGGCATCCACAACAAAAATTACAGTAAAAAAACTACAAAAAAAGTTTAACAACCATTTAAAGTTATGATGGTACTGAAAAAATGACTTAAGGACCAGTCCTTACTTACGACCATGGCCATATGATCAAAAGTTGGATGCTTGGCAGCTGGACATGTGTTTTATCACGGTTACAGCATCCCAAGGTCACATGATCATCATTTACAACCTTCCCAATGGGCTTCTGACAAGCAAAGTTAATGGGGGATTCACTTAACACCTGTATAATTCACTCAGCAACTGTGGCAAAAAACCCTGTAAAACGGCATGATTCACACTGCTTAGTGATAGAAATTTAAATTCCAATCGTGGTCGTAGATACAGGTTGGGAATTCCCTGTAGCTGATTAAGGTCCTGTCAGTTTGAGGCAGTAGCAGAGCTGACAGGAAGGTCACTATGCTGGCCTTGTTAACTTGCATTTAGCATTTGTTAGGGAAATGCTGCACCATTGAGAAAAGCTGCTCTTGAAGAGATAGCTTGTTATGTACTCAAAAAAAAGGACAATATTTCATTTTAAGGCTTATGCCAGTCAGTTCGAGGACATAAGGACAAAAAGGACATGTCCTCTGTTTGTCTGACAGCTGGCAATCCTGAATATTGGTTTTCTTGAAGGCCAGCAGGGTTTATTTCATCTAGGTCATTCATTTCCTATTGTTGCACTCTTTAACTTACTTTAAAACTACCTTTGACAGAGTTCCCTGAATGCTTTTGGCAATTACATTTCTGGATACTGTTTTACAAACACTGCGATTATGCTTCTTTACATTCGAACAGTCTTATGAAATTGTATAGCATTCTTCATTTGAAAAGCCACTCCTTAAAAAAATATACGAACAGATGTTCTCTGATGTTTTTGATACATTTTTTTTCTATCTACATGTCCCGTTTTCAGCTTCTTCACAACTTAAGTTCTGTTCCTTGTAGTTGAATTTTAATTATGTATTTCTTGAACATGTCATTATTATTAAGGAAGTCTGGACAATTTCATTTGCAGATCTTCCTCAGCTGCTGCAACATAATGAGTAAAACTAAGCATTCTCATGGCAGGAAAAGTCATAGATGCAGCATATTCCCCTGAGACTTGTACCCTGTTTCCCCGAAAGTAAGACATCCTCCGAAAATAAGACCTACATACAGTTTTGCCTCTCACTGAAATATAAGGCATCCCTCAAAAATAAAACCTCCCCGATAATAAGGCCTCGGACTTCTGGTTCTGGGCGGCCTCGGTGGAAAAATAGGACAGCCCCTGAAAATAAGACCAAGTGCATCTTTGGGTGCAAAAATTAATATAAGACAATGTCTTATTTTCAGGGAAACACGGTACTATAACCTTTGAGCTCAACATGCCTCACCCTGAAAAAAATAAGCAATATAATTCAGTGCTCTGTTCTTCCCCCACACCAGGCAAATGCTGCCCAGTTTTCTCCTCGGGTAACTTCTAGCTTTCAAATGCAACACTGCTTTCTCATTATTTACATTTAAGAATAGGCACAATTAAAAAAAAACAAACAGAAAGTGCCACATACAGTAATTTTTAAAGTACTGACCATTGACCAAAACTAAATAAGTATATACATCTCGGTACCAAGAATTTTCTGAAGCAGTCCTGAATATTGTCCACTTCCATACCACTATCAAACTGAGGTGGGCTTGCTCGATCTGCTAGATGCAGATCGATTGGAAATATACAATTATGATATATCAGACTACATAAAAATAATTCATATTGTGTTCTTGAGTGTTGTGCAAAAATATACGTTTCTTGTTATTTAAAATACAGCAGTGGCAAATTATGCACCTATTTCATACAGTGTCTAGTAAAACATTAGGTATCTCCAAATCATAATATATAAATATCTTCTTTGTAAATCAATATATCCTAATGAATGTCTATTTCAGTTCTGTTTGGACTGATTGCTTTCTCCAATGATCAAGTTATTTTCCTGCTCTTCAGCTAAAGCTTGCCATTTCTGCCTGTTCTTCCTGCAGCCCTCAAGCAAAGGGTAACAGGCTTCCGATATGTAGGTTAATGCCTGCAAAAACAGAAACATGAATTAGATTAATGGAAAGAGAATCGAGTCTTGGGAGAGAGCCTCTGTCTCCCAGTGCTTATAAGGAATAAATTAGGCCCTGAAACCAATGTTGTCTGGCTGTACACTTTGAAATGAACTAAACTTCTTTGAAATAAGCTTTTAAGGTTATGAAGCCTTCATCTCAACAGGTAATTTATTGTCATCTGATTACACCTAAATCCTTTTGAACAGAAAATGCAATTTTTAGTTCAGTACTTGCAGATAACCCTGATATAAATGATTACTCCCCTTGACAGTTTCATGTAGAATACCTCATAAAGCTGTAAGCAAATAGCATCAATGAATCCAACTTGCATGCTGGGAATTTTGTTTTTCTTTTCTCTGTTCATTAAATCCTGAAAAAAATGCAAATATTGAAGCAAAATTAGTTCTAGAGCATCCGAATATGACCATGTCCATCACATTGCCCTTTTCAGTCAGAAGAGGCTGATCTGCATTCAAACCCAGTTCAGTCTCAGTAACCTATACAGTCATTGGTAAAACAGTTTTGTGGATCCCTAATTTCTTTAATTGCAAAGTAGGAATTTTGTCGAGGAAGTACTATCCATTAATGTTACCATAATGGAGTTAATGGAGATTCTAAATGAGCCTGGTCAAAATCCCATGAAAAAAATCAATGTAAATGGAAATATGCACTTAAATGTGACTTCATCGTGCCTTTGGTTTCAACAGATCATTTTTCATATGGTTTAAAGTTAATGTTGACTGGTTTGTAATAACAGACACACATGTATTTTCAAGTTGTAGGGCATATATGCAGATCATTCAAAAGAAATCCCTTTTATAGAAAATACATTTCACATCAACATTCTGTGTCAGAGTATTCTCATTATAATAACTCACTGATTCTGGTGACTTCCTTTAGGGTCAGACAAAGTGCATATTCTTTGGAAAGCATAAATCTTGAAAATGCTAGCTAAGTCATGGCTTTTATTTTGAGGTTCTGTACAACTGTACAACTGCAGTACAGAATAGCTAGTTACATCTATAGAAAATCCAGCACAAATTCAATATCACAGATTCAGGTTTTCACTGCAATTTTTCAACAGAGAAGGAGCATACATTTAATTACAGGCTCTCAGCGCTAAATAATCAAGGACTGAGAAATAAAATGAAGTTTATGTATATCTAAAATGAACATCATTGAATCTATAAATGCTAGTTTGAAACATGTTGATGGTCACTGTTTGGGGGGGGGCGTTAACACATATGCACAAAAAGTTGAACTCTTGGGCTTTTGTTGTTGTTAAGGTTCTTTGGAAACCTTTAAATATTCCATGTTTCAATGATAAGCTGATTCAGTTACAATAAAGAAAAAAAGGGAGGGGTTCTTGGTGAGCTTGGCTGTTTTCTTGCATTACTCAAACTAGTAATGCTCTTTTCTACCCCTCATTTCAAGCCTGAGCTACAAATATTCTACTGATAAAGGCAAAAGAATTCTAATTATATTTGACAGAAATATTTGATTCTGGATGAAATAATAAAAATTCTATATAAAATAAATTTCCAGAACAAAACATTCTTAAACTGTTGTGCTTTTACTTACTGTGGGTTCAATGTTAAGTTCTTTTCTTTCTTTATCTCCTTGGTCAAAGAATTCTGCAGCTACAAGTTCAGCAATCTGCATGAAGGAAAATATATGTCTGCTTTCTTTTTCAGTAAATGTAATCAATAGCTATTCATCTGCTACTAGCATAGTAGTTAAGATATTGGTATGAGAACAGCTCATCTGCCTGGAATTCATATTGTTTAACAGACATGAATACAATTGAACAAGTCCAGAGGTATTTTACTAGAAGAATACTCCATTCCTCAGTCTGCAATAGAATACCTTATGCCACCAGGCTTGAAATTCTGGACCTAGACAACTGAGAGCTACGCTACCTACGGTCTTACCTAAGCTTAGTACACAAAATTGTCTGTTACAATGTTTTACCTATGAACGAGTACTTCAGTTTCAACCACAATAATACACGAGCTAACAACAGATACAAACTCAAAGTGAATTGATCCAGACTTGATTGCAGAAAATATGACTTCAGTAACAGAGTGGTCAATGCCTGGAACTCACTATCTGATGATGTT
>JANHFO010005824.1:30116-44848 GCA_032468095.1 Pareas carinatus | reverse complement strand
GAATTCTGGGAGTTGAAGTCCACCCGCCTTAAAGTTGTCAAGATTGGGAAACCCTGCACTAAACTAAACAGCTTTTGGTTTCATCCCAATTTGCTCTGCTGATTTAGGCAGAAGAGGACATGCGGTGAAAAGCAGCAGCAACAGACTTCGCCGCTTTTAAATTGAAGAGGTGGCAGCTCCTAACAGGAAAGGCAAGCATTGATATAAAAACTTTTAGAAGGGAAGAATAAATAGCTAAGAACGTAACCGAGGCGAAGTTCCCAAAACCGAGTGGTTGAATAGAACTGGGAAAAATTCCAAGCGACTCAACGATCGATAAAATCATGGAAGACAGCTAGTGAAAACAACAACAGAAAACGTAGTAAACAGATTTGTAGACATTGATTCTTTCTCCTTTTTTTTAAAAGGTGGGAATGCTTGTCTCCATTCCCAGTTTGATACAAGATAATCTGCTTTGGGTTTCAACGAATTCCAGCATTCAGAAGAGTGTGTTTGTTTTTTTTAATCTCAGCTATTTTTTCTTCTCCAAAGAAACTTGGAAAAGTTTTTATTTTTCCCCTTCTTCCCCACAGAAGGGCAGTCTTCAAAGCCTGGCCCCAAAAGATTCAGACAGGGAGGGTTCCTGGTGGAACTGCAGGAATAGACTGTCAGCTCTGCTGGTCCTTGACAAGTAAGACAGCGTGCTGCCCTCCAGCTGTCACGGAGAGGACTCTGCGGTTCTCCAGTTGCTGGCCGGACATCCGAACAGGACTCCAGACATCATCTTCATCTCCTGTGGCAAGCTGGAGGTTGGACCCCATGCCCCAGGCAAAGGCGTGACCTGCAAAGAGGAAGAGCACGATGATCAAAAACAGCAAGCAGCCCATTCCCTAGCTAGCTAAGACATGCACAGCTGATTGCCTTGGGTAATTCTTCCAAATACAAGGGCAATTCGGAAAGGCCTCCGTTTGGTTATCCATGACAGACACTCTCAGATACAGAACTTTTATTATATACACCTTAGAAAACTACATGACATGACTTTTCGACATCATCGCCCTTCAAATTGAGGCCCTTGCCATAACGTCTTACAAGCTTTGAAATTCCTTCTGCAAAGAAATCTCCCTCATGGGAATGAAGCCAGAAGAGGCGGGAGTCGCTCAGCCCCAAATCTGGGCTATGGGGAGGGGGATGATCCAAAACATCCCAAAGGAACTGCCCCAAAGGTTCTTGGGTGCGTTTAACAGTATGCGAGCGAGCATTATCGTGAACCAACACCACACTGGAAGTCAGCATGCCCCGACACGTGCACCATGCCGCTTTGACAACGACAATGCGTTTTATGCTGTTCCAGGGTGGCTTCATTCCCAGAAGAGAGATTTTTTTGCAGAAGGAATTTCAAACCTTGCAAGACGTTATGACAAGGGCCTCGATTGGAATGGCAATTATCTCAAAAAGTAATACCATGTTGCAGTTTTCTACTGTGTATAATAAAAGTTCTGTATCTGCGAGTGTCTGTCATGGATAACCAAATGGAGGTTTTTTTCCCAAAGTGCCCTCCTATATGAGAAACAGAGGAGAAGATGCTGAGTTAGGAACGAGACCTTTTTCAGGAGACCTTATAAGGTTCAATCCAACTTGAAGCCATGAAGCAACTTTGGGTCAATCATCCTTCCTCGGATTAACATTGTCTATAGTCTTTACTTTGCAACCATTTGAAGTTACAATGGTGTTAAAGAAACAATTCTTGCATTTCACAACAGTTGCAGGGTTCCCTAGTCACATGGTTGCCATTTGGGCACATTTACAACTGTCACAGCATGCTACGACCACGTGGTAACCAGATGCTTCACACCCACCTTGCGACAAGCAGAGTTAATAGGAAAGATGGAAGTAAAATCATTTAGTTGCAGTCATGTAATTGACACATAACCATCAAATGGGAAGTGAGGTTCTAAGCCCATCACAGTCACAATTTTAAACTTAGCAACTGCAATGTTTAGTGATTGAGCTGCTGATCCCAATTGTGGTCATTAAGTGAGAACTATTTGTAACTGACAGGGTAGATGTTATGGGAGGAAACAGAGGAAGAAAATATATGAGCGGGATAGTTGTCTAAGGAATATTTGAGGGGAAAGGACCTGCACCACAACAGTTATGGAGATACAACTCCAGGATTTGAAATAACCTAGAAAGCAAGGATGACAGATACTAGAAATTGCTGCAGTCTATAACATCTACTGTAGAAAGCTATCAATTCTCAGTCAACTTAGGCACGGTGTAAGAACGGTTTAATGATTTTACAAATACCTCATTTTCTTCCAAAGCAGAACCAGTGCCCAATAGCTTTATAGCTTTTCTAAGGAAGTTAAATATTGAACTTACCAGCTCTTAGCCTAGTAATTTATAGAATCCTATTACTTCAAGTAACTACAACAGTTTTAAATTTAAGGTCCGTTCTTTAAATGTAGCTATGCTTCATGTTTCCATTGTACAGGTAGTTTTTGCTTAATGACTATCTTGTTTAGCAGCGGTCCAAAGTTATGTCGCTGCTGTAAATGAGCGGTCCTTAAGGCTGTCGCAGCATCCCTCAGTCATGTGATCACCATCTGCACACTTCACAACCAGCCTCTGACAAGCAGAGTCAACAGAGAAGTCAGCAAATCGGTCACACGTCTCACTTAAAAGACATTGGTCAGTGACTTGGTTAACGACCCTGGCTGAAGTGAGGTCGTAGGTCCACCACAGACACATGATGTCTGGCTTAATGACTGTCATTTAGTCATAGAGTTGCTGGTCCAATTGTGGTAATTAAGTGAGGACTGTCACGCACAAATACTTATTCTGAAGCTGTAGAAGAACATTCAGTAGTGAGTTAGTATGGGACTAGGACTGAGGGGACCGGATTTCAATTCTCACTCAGTAACTCTGAACCTAAACCTACCATCCGGATTGTTATGAGGATTAAAAACAGAGGAGAGGCACACATGTTGCCATTCAGAAAAGGTAGGATGCAAATGTACTGTAGTCCTTAAAAATAAATCAAGTGATATTGCAGTGACTTGAAAGTAAACAGAATTTTCGTGCAAGCTGCAGGGCCCAACACCCAATTCCCCATATTTGCTCAGGCTCACCATCTTCTGTCACGGCATAGCCAACTCGTTCCCCACAGGCCACCGCAGATGATTTGGGCAAATCAGTGATAGCGGTGGGAGAGTTCTTCTCGCCAGCTTCTTTTCCTAGGCCCAACATACCATAATCTGCTCGTCCAAGACTATACACAGTGCCTGTTTGAAGGTGGGAACCATTAAAGAGAGAAAGAAAGAGACGTCCTGTTAAGAGGAACCACAACAAGGTCAACTGCAAACATATACAGAACTCTCCATCATACAAACTCTTCAAAGACCAGCAACCGCTGCATCAGGATTAGCATATAACAGTGATGGCTAACCTTGTAGACACAGACTGCCCGGACGAGTCACAGCTAATGAGTCACACCTCGTGACATCATCGCCTGGTGTCGCTACTCTCTTTCTGAGCAAGTGCATGGCCCTGCGACACCATCGTCTGGCGCCACTACTCCTTTCTGAGCATGCTCAGCTCTGGGGCAATGCTGGGGTGACTTGGCTCGCGTGCCAGCAGAGAGAGCTCCGTGTGCCCACTGTGGCACGTGTGCCATAGGTTCGCCATCACTGGTATAGAAGATCCCTTCCACCCCCAAATGAACCGAGGTTCATGAAAAGAAAGAAATCAACCCAACCCAAAGAAATCAACTCTGCCCACAGTCTGGAGTTCAATCCTGACGGGGTTCGAGGTTAGCTCCACCTTGCATCCTTCTGAGATCTGTAAAATGAGGACCCAGATTGTTGGGGGCAATATACTGACTCTGTAAACCACCTAAAGCAGAGGTCTCCAACCTTGGTCCCTTTAAGGTTTGTGAACTTCAACTCCCAGAATTCCTCAGCCAGCATAGACCTCTGACCTAAAGGAGCTGTATAGCACTATAAAGCGATATGTAAGTCTAAGTGCCATTGCTATTGCTATTCTAGGCGGTGTCTGACCAGGGCACTGAACAACTGCTTCCCATGAATCTAGAACAGTTTCAGGTGACCCACCTTCTGAATCCAGACACACCGTGTGATGTTGTCCACCAGAGAATTTAACCCACGATCGTGTGGAATTCTTAAATGCTGTCAGAATCTTTGGAGAATAATAGGTAGCAATTTCTTGGGACCCTGAGGATGGGGGAATAGAAAAGCAAATGGTAGAGATTAATGCAGTAACAGCAGGCCACTAGCATTTTTTAAACCTGTTTTGCCACAAGCGATCTGAAACTACGTATCAGAAACAAGCAGGTGGAACTAGTCCTAAACCAAACATCTTGGCTTAGGACTAGGAATAAAGCACTCCTTTGCCCCTCTGGGCCTAGCAGTGAAGCTTCAGCCTCCCTGCACAACATCGACATTATGGTCACAACAAAAAGCGGTTTTCATCACAAATGTCGCCATCAATAGTATCATTCTGTTTCTCTATTCTTCATCAGGTAGAGGAAAGCCATCTTCTTCTCCTGAGTTATTTAGGATCATAAGGTCCTCAGAAATACTCTTGGCTCACCAAGAGTATTATGGGCACCTCCTAAATCCCATCAACCTGAATGACAACCAGGCTCTCCTCACTGTTTTGAGGATCATAAGATTCCTGAAGATTGGAGCAGCTCAAAATAAGAGGGTATCTCAAGGCTACAGAAAGCCACCCCTGGATTTGGGAACACAAGGACTTCACAGACAGGTCCATCTTACCATGAGGGCACTGGGTATATCTCAAGTCAACTCACCCAACTGGTAATAATTGGAGAGGCCAAACCCAACCACGTGTCCCTCCTGCGTGATGGCGATGGTGGAGTAAGAGCCACAAAAGACATCCTTGATGTTTCCTTTGGTCTTACAGCCTCTCTGTTTTATGGTGACCGCTTGGGGAAGCAACAGTCGCTCTGGAAGAAAAGTGGGAAGATGTTTAGGAAGAATCAGGTCCCGTTAAAATTCCCTTTTAAAAATTCATTCCCTTAAACACGACACAAGCTTAAAGAGCACACATTCAGTTTTGTTTCAAATTGCTTTCTGCAATATATATATATATTAAAGCAATTAGTATACAATTATTGGCACACCGATTTTGGGTGTCTCAAACGTATTTACAAACCACTGACATCAGAATAATAAACCTAAAATGTTTGGAACCATGCAATCTAGACAAATTGAAGTGTTTTTAAAAATGAAATCAATCTCTCTGAAACTACAGCCCAGTGCACCAGTTCTGTTCTCCCCAACCGTCCATTCTATACACTACAGTTGTAGAGACGTCCTCATTTGATTCGGGTGTCACTTTTTCCACACAGTCTCTCTTAATGCAAGTTGGTGCTGAAGACTCTCGTAGCCCAGTGGTCCAAAGGAATGTCATTGATCCCCACCTTCCCTCCAAGGAACAAACTTCTTTGCAAAATGCCTCAGATTATCATAATTATGAAGGCTGCACAAAGAAACCAGTTCATGACAAAAGTGTATCCCCTTAGTGAGAAATATTGCAATGCATCAAGATGCAAACAACATAATTGTTAATCAAGAACAGGAGAGCCAAAGATATGGGAAAATTTAAGCCGTGGATCATAAGTAGATATTTTTTTTATTGTCAATATTTTCTAAAAAAAATTACCCTTTGTCTTTTCTGTGAACAGTATAAAAGCTTATTACCATTCATTTTAATCAAGTTCAGTTATAAAATGAAATTTAAAAAACGGGAAGAATCAGGTCAATATTCATGCAGTGTGTTTAATCAAGGACGGAGGTCTGACTTTCTGGTGCTTGGATACCACTTGCACGGCTAACAACAACAGAAATATATATACTAATTCCATCCAGAGGAGGCACAAAAAAGCAACAAACAGGACAAATTCAATAGATAAAACTGGTGCATCCAATAAAACAAACAGCTGCTGAATCAAACGCCGCATCAGAGAAATTAAGTTACATTAAAATCAAGTTAAATGCTGAACTCACCTAAGCCCCGCCTTCCTCCTCGGACCACAAAAATTTGAGGCACACGTCCCAGCTGACCGTTGTCTCCACATCCACAGGTGTAAAGGTTGCCTGCATTGGACACTAAGGCCAAGTGATGGCTCCCTAAAAAGAGGGCAAGCTGTTTTATGTGTGGTTCAAAAAATCCTCCCCAGAAATTCTATTTCTGAAGACTAGAGATGTAATTGTGATGGGACACTGAAATAAATATACACACACACAAACACACTAGCTGCTGGTACCCGTGCTCCGCTACGGGGATTACCAAGTCATCTCAATATTTGTTGGTGAGATGACTTAGCTGAAGCCACCCATTAGAGTTCCAAGTTGCATGTGAAACAGACCAACATGGCTTGCTTGCTTTGCAAACTTGGGTTTTAAAAACAAAACCTAGCTTGGTGAGAAGTATGACTGTAGCCAGTGTCACTCACCAGAGGCAATTTTAACAACTGGGACATCCAACTTCAGTTCTACTGGGAACAAGCTGCCACTGGTAGACTCTAAATTTTCTTCACCTTTCAGAGGAGCCAATAGGCCAATAACACCATTTTCATCCTAAGAAGATGCAGAGGCGGGAGAGAAAGAGCTGATGGGCAACCCAAAAGAGGAAGTCAAGAACAATAGCTTTTCTCCCGAGCAGAGCAGACAACAACGTACTCGAAAAGCACCCCAAATGAAGACACGTCCATCTTCTGTCAATGCTGCTGTGTGACTGTCACCCGCTGACACCTGCACCACCTTCTCCTTCAGATCGACCAAGCCTGGCACAACGTCAGAATCTTCCTCGGAAGTGTCCCTCCCCAAGGCCCCCTCGTCGTTGCAGCCAAAAGTGTAAATCTGGAAGAAGAGAATGGGTCGTGGTGGAAAAGAAATTCAGAAGTACATCCAGGACTAGAAGTTTTCCAGTTTGTCAGTCATGGATCAACCTATCCACCTGTCGAGAAGATCTTTAATGTAACTTCACTGGTGGGTAACAATTATGAGATTACTAGCATTATTTATTTGTCCATTGGGGAAGGAGAGTTAAAGCAAAACCCATCAGAACTGTTCAAATCTGGCAAGGAATCCAAGGTTTTCCATTCCATGGACAATCTAGCCTTGTGCTCCTGTTCTTGACCAAACACAATTTGGTGAAGATTGTGGTGACACGCAGACAACAACACCTTTGTATACCGGTCCTTTGTGTCCTGATCAATGCACATTGGAGGACCTCATGGCAACATGACAGAACACATGAATGTTACTAGTTTCTGGGCAGGATCTTGTACATAACTTGCACATAGTTTAATCTTGCATTTTATATTTTTAACTTTAGGTCTTCTACCTCATTTCCCCCAAAACGAGACCTAACTGGAAAATAAGCCCTAGCCTGATTTTTCAGGATGCTCGTAATATAAGCCCTACCCCCAAAATAAGTGTCAGTTAAGATCGTCAGCCAGACGGATGCATTGAGTGCCTTATTTTCCCCAAAATAAAACCTAACCAGAAAATAAGCCCCTAATGCGTCTTCTGGAAGAAAAATTAATATAAGACTCAGTCTTAATGTGTGGAAAACACGGCAGCAAACCTTATTTTAATTGTAGTACTTCTGACACAAACAAACTAAACTTAGGAGTGCATAGAGGCAATCTGAAGCATCAACTTCCACTTTTAAGCAAGTTCAAATCTATTTCAAATTTCAAAACTAAACAACCACATTTGGATTACCGTCAAAATGTGGAGAAAAAAAAATCTTAATATCAAGCCACGTGTTTGCCAGAAGGATGGCCTTTTTGGTGATGACCCCAACATCTTGAAATTATTTTTCTTAGCAGCTTATCCCTCTAACAGAAAGCCAGGTTCAAGAAAGTCTTGAAAAAGAATGTAATTTAAGCACATTACGCACACAGCACAGTGTTCTATGGGAAACCAAGGTATTTCTGGACTCACTTTGCCTGTTTCGCTCAGACAGACTGTATGAACCCCTCCTGCCTCAGCTTGGATGATTTTCTCAGGGAGCTGCAGCAAGGCAGGCCTCTTCCGTGCCAGCACATCTGGCCCAAGGCCCAACTGTCCGAGATCACCTTGTCCCAGGGTCAGTACCAATCCTGGATCACTTTGATGCGAGGAATGGCTAACTGGATAAGCGTAGGAGGAAGGAACGTAAAAGAGAAAGCAACACATCAAAATCAGAAGGAGAGCTTTTAAATTAGAATTAGAATTAGAATTTAGTGGACAAATGTGTCTGGACACAAAAGGAGTTTGTCTCCAGTGTACATGCTCTATACTTACAGAGAGGCTATAATTGACAAACTGTGATTACAATCTTAAGATACATTCATAATCATAAAGTACATTCATCCTGTCACGTATGTATGAGGTGCATTCATAATCATGAAGTACATTCATCGTGTCGTCATGTTACAAAGTACAATCATCATGTCACAAAGCATTTCATAAATTCCATTTCATAAATTCCAGACTTGAATACAGTTTCCCCGAAAATAAGCCCTAGCCTGATTTTTCAGGATGCTCGTCATAGAAGCCCTACCCCCCAAATCAGCCCCAGTTAAGACCATCAGCCAGATGGACGCATTGAGTACCGTATTTCCCCCAAAATAAGATAAGCCCTAATACATTGTTTGGAGGAAAAATTAAGACCCAGTCTTATTTTCAGGAAAACACAGTACTGAAGTCAGATGTTTCCTAAACCAAATGGAGCAACTTCTATACAGGTGGTCCTCGTCTTACAACCATTCCTTGAGTCACTTCAAAGTTACAACGGCATTGAAAAAAGTGACACAGGACCGTTTTTTCACACTCACAACCGTTGCACCTGGCAACTATATAATGTATTCGTGGTCATGTGATCACCATTCGCAAGCTTCCCTGCTGGCTTCCAACAAGCAAAGTCAATGCAGGAAGCCAGATTTCCTTAATGACCGTCTGATTCACTTCACAACTGCAGCAATTCACTTAACTGCGGCAAAAAGGTTGTAAACTGAGGCGCAATTTCGTTATCTGCCTCACTTAGCCACAGAAACTCTGGGCTCAATTGTGATCGTAGGTTGAGGACTACCTATACAAGATATACTGTATTGCAGTGGTGATGAACCAATGGCACGAGTGCCGCAGCAGGCACCCAGAGTCCTCTCTGCTGGCACGCGAGCCAAGTTGCCTCAGCATCGCCTCAGAGCTGAGCATGCTCAGAAAGGAGTAACAGCGCCAGACGATGATGTCACGGGACCATGCGCATGCTCAGAAAGAGTGTAGTGGCACCAGGTGATGACATCATGACTCATTAGTCGCAACTCATCCAGGCACTCGGGTTTCTAAAAGGTTAGCCTTCACTGCTGCATGCTCTCTACACACACTAGTCCTGTAACTAACCTACAAATGTGAATCTGTTATTGCCGTGCAACGTGAGAAGACACAAATGATGGGTCCCCGCCCCAAAATATTTTACTTTCTGAACCTAAAGTTAGGGAGAAATCAAAAATAGGGGGGGAGGGTGAAAACCTCAAACATCTGGAAACATCAGGTTACCCACCATTGTACTAAACATATTTTGGACAAGGAGGTGACTAATTTTTGAAAGACATTATTAGGGCAAAGCATAAGATCGGCATATCCCTTGAGATTAAAAACAAAGAAAAAATAATTCTCACAATACTTGTCAAGTTTACTTGCATTCGGTTATGCAGAAAGGAAAGGAACCCTTTGTGGCAAGTAAAATCATAGTCCAAATTTGCAGGGTTTCTTAACTTGGCCACTTGAAGATATGTGCACTTCAATTCCCAGAATTCCCCAGCGAGCCAATTCTCCCATTCTGAGAGCTGAAGTCAGAATAGAATAGAATTAGAATTAGAATTAGAATTAGAATTAAGAATAGGAATGGAATGGAATGGAATAGAAATGGAATAGAATGAAATGGAATATTTAATTATTTTATAGTTCCCATAAATATAAGGAAAACTTATATGAAATGTTTTATATATGACACATGACACCTATAAAAATAGCAAAAATGTTTAAAGGTTTATCAGATAAATGTTGGAAATGTAAATATAAAAGAAGCATGTATCATCATATGTGATGGACATGTAAACAGGCTGAAAAATATTGGAATAGAATTTGTACTTGGTTGAGAGAAATATTAGGAACACGGATACAATTACAAATCCAAATTTTTCTTGCTAGGTATGGTTCCAGGGAAATTTAATAAACAATATGTATACATAACAGTAGATATACTGACAGCAGCAAGAATTGTATATGCACAAAATTGGGAAAGTGAAGAAACGCCATTGGAAGAAGTATTAAAGAAAATATTAGAATGTGCCAAAATGGATAGACTGACTTTGAGAATGAAAGAAAAAGAAGAATCATCTTATTTTTTCACATGGAACTTATTTTATAAATGGACTGAAAAAAGAATGAAGGAGTAGGAATTAAAATGTATTAGAAAAAGACATGATTGTATATCGAAGTTTTATAAGAGTAACAATTTCTATACTCATTCAGTCAACTTTGTTGAAATATTTACTATTTTTTATTATACACAATAAAAATCTTTTATAAAAAAATAGAATAGAATAGAGTAGAATAGAATAGAATAGAGTAGAATTTTATTGCACCTTAAATGTACACCAATCAGCATATATTAAAATGAAAATTTGTTCCATTCAGCTCTCAAAAGGTGACCCAATTTACATGACATAAACATGTCAAAAGAAAATTATGCATATACCCACATATGCACACACATATGGCATAAGAGAAACATCACCGTCTACTTCGGATGTATGCATATACATGATGAAAAAGAGAATCCTGCAAATTTACAAGACGGATGGCATAAGGTGCATCTTCAAGCAGCTAACATTAAGAAACACTGAACCAAGAAATGTGCTGACATCAATCATAGTTAACAAGTAAACAAGAACTGAATGATAAGACTGAAACTTTTGTTGAGTAAGCCCGGAAAGGGCTTGAATCTGAGCAATATTCCCAGCAAGGAGCATCTCACCTTTTGTCCGTTTCAATTTTAAAATGTCATCTTTTTCTAATACCCGTTTTCTTGGCATGTTTCTTTAAAGCTGCGGGACAGAAGAGAAGGAAAGAAAAAGATAAAATATCTCAATTAAATAAATCTTAATACGTTAACTTCAAATCAAATCTCATCGCAGTAGACCACAAGGCCCGCCGGCCAGATCCGGCCTGCGATCTGCTTGGATGCGGCCCATGGCAGAGGCGGAGGCGGCAGCGGGAAGGCGGCAGAAGACTGCGGCGCAGGGGAGGGGTCGGTGATGGCCGCAGGAGGGCTGGGGAGGCCGTGGGGGGCCCTGGGGGCACCGGTGATGGGCACTTGGGGGGGTCACGGGAGGTCTGGGGGACAACGGCCACGGGGGATCAGCAATGCCTGCGGAGAAGGCGCGGGGGTGTGTGTGGTGAGAATGGCCTGTGGCAGCCACGGCACCACTTACCGTGGCCTGCGATGAAATGGAGCCTGATACCCTTGCAGTAGACAGGCCAGCCCAAAGGGAGAAAATAATATTAGGTTTGAAAATAATGCTACTGTAAATCTTGTAATGTATAGGAACAATGGATAAAAAACAAGTTAGGAAATCTTTACATTACCAAAAATGCAATCATTGGAGGGAACGCGATGGCGAAGTGGAAGCCCTTCACAATAGTGTCTATTACCTTTCTAGTTTTATTTTATTTTATTTTATCACTTATTTTATTCTACAGATAATTCTCAACTTAGGACCACAATTGAGCCCAACATTTGTTTGCTAAGCGAGACATTTATTGAGTTTTGCCCCATTTTACAACATTCCTCACCACAGTCGTTAAGTGAATCCCTGCAGTTGTTAAGTTAGTCGCACGACGATTAAGTGAATCCAGCTTCCCCATGGACTTTCCTTATCAGAGGTTCACAATAGGAGATCACATTTACGAATCCGTCATAAATATGAGTCAGCTGCCAAGCGGCTGAATTTTGATCACGTGACGATGGGGATGATGCAACGGTCATAAGTCACATTTTTCAATGTCATCGTAACTTTGAACTGCCATTAAATGAACTGTTGTCAATCAATGATGATTGGTACAGTATTTTATTGGGCTGATTCTTAACTATTATTGGTTGAGAACTTTATTGACATTCCTCCACATAAAAAAGGTAAGAGGTTAGAATTCAATAAAAGTTCTATCTATCAACTACAGGAAGTCCTCAACGGACCACCACGGTTGAGTCCAAGATTTATGTCAGAAATTTGTTAAGTGAGTTTTCCCCCATTTTAGGACTTTTCTTGCCACATTTGTTAAGCAAATCACTGCAGTTGTTACAACTAGTAGCATGGTTGTTAAGCGAATCTGGCTTTCTCATTGACTTGACTTGTCAGAAGGTTGCAAACGGGGATCCCATGACTCCGGGACATTGCAACCGTTGTAAATGTGAGTCGGTTGCCAAATATCCGAATGTAAATCACATGACTATGGGGTTGCAATGGTCATGAGTGTGAAAAATGGTCATAGGTCACTTTTTTCACTGCCATAGTAACTCAGCAGTCACTAAGAGAACTGTTGCAAGTTAAGGATTACCTAGAAAGAACATTTTAACAGCAGCTTCACTATCTATATCCCAACAGAAGGATTGTTATCCAGTAGCACCCTGCAAATTTTTAAACGCTGCTGCATAAAGCTTGGCAACGCTGTATGCAATAAAATAATCACTGTCAGAAAGTTATAAAATCATATTAAATTGGCTCGAGTGATAAAAGAATCTAGAATAGTGCTATAAAACTGACTATAAAAGCCATATTTAAGTTGCTTTTTTAAAAAATTAAGACGCTGCCCAACTCCAAAGTGATTCTGGACAGTATACAATAAAGTCAAACAAAGCAGGAAATGCGACATAATAAATATTATTATAGGAAAGTAACAAAGAACAAGAATGGATGGTGACTCTTGCTGACAATACCCACACCCATGAACAAATACAAAAGTGGTCTCAATTCTCCTAACCCAAAGTCAGGCACAGCTGAAATGATCTAGGACAGTGGTGGCAAATCTACGCCAAGCGTGCCACAGCGGGCACATAGAGCCCTCTCGGTTGGCACGCAAGCCGAGTCGCCCCAGCATCGCCCCAGAGCTGAGCATCGGATAACAGCGCAGAGAGGGGCCATGCGCATGCTCGGAAAGGAGTAGCGGCACCAGGCGATGATGTCATGAGTCGCGACTCATTAGTCGCGACTCATCCGGGCACTCAGTCTCTAAAAGGTTCTCCATCATTGGTTTATGGGAATCACCTTGAGAGACAGCAGGAAGAGAAGTAGCCTAGATCAGTGGTTGCCAACCTGTGGGCCGCAAGAAATTTTTTGTGGTCCACAGGAAAATCCGTTGCCAACCATCTGAACTTTGGTCAGGTGACCATGGGGATGTCACAAGCGTTGTGTGAAAAAAGATCAACCACTTTTTTTCACAGCTGTTGTAACCTGGAACCATCACTAAATGAACTGGTTAAGACAAGGACTACCTGTACTCAGGGCTGGGGTTTCTCCTCTGGACTGCCCCGAAGGGCTGACAAGGGCCTTCCAGAACACCATGAGGGTGAGAGCCATCCAAATATCGGGGGAACCGCACTGAAGGGCGCCAGGACAGAGAAAGTATATTTCCCTGTATCCTGACCAGTGATTCTGTTCATTATTACTTATTTATTAAATTTATATGGCACCCATCTCCCCCATAAGGAGACTCCGGGTGGCTTACAAACAGTAAAAAGATAAATACAAAGACAGTTAAAGTTAAGAAGAGTCGCATAGTTTAATTGAAGGGACCTGGAAGTTTAACTCCACCCTGCTGACTCAATGATAGTCATGCCATTCCCAAAGGAGATTGACAGTCCCTCAGATAACTGTGGATGACCGCAGGAGCCGTGGTGGCGCAGTGGTTAGAATGCAGTATTGCAGGCTAACTCTGCCCACATTCAGGAGTTTGATCCTGAACAGCTCAAGGTGGACTCAGACATCCATCCTCCTGAGTTCGGTAAAATGAGGACCCAGATTGTAGGGAGCAATATGCTGATATTTGTTCACTGCTCAGAGTACTGTAATGCAGGGGTCCCCAACCCCTGGTCCGCGGACTGGGACCAGTCCACGGCATGCCAGTAACTGAGCCACACAAACAAGCCAAGCCCCATTGGTGAGATGCAGCAACACATAAAACGCCCTCCCCCTCCAATCTGAGGAAAACCTTTCTCCATGGAATCAGTCCCTGGTGCCCAAAAGGTTGGGGGCCAATGTTGTAAAGCACGAGTTAGTGGTATATAAGTCTAACTGCTATTGCTAACCAGGTCCTATGCTGCGTAAGGGTTTACTGGTGTAACCAACCCCGTTGATTACATAAACCACATTACAGGACAAGGTTAGTGTGGAGGGTGTCTTTGTGACAAGATGAAATGGTTCCTGTGACATGACGTCTGCACTTTATAACATGACATGATGAATGTTACGTACGTTAAGATTATGAATGTATCTTATGTTTATATACACAATTGCTTATGCCTATATATGCTTATATATACAAATGATCGTGATTATGCTTGTGTATTCAAACTGATTATGAATGTATCTTGATTGTATCCTTGTTGTGTATGTATGTAGGTATTGAGCACGATCTCTGAAGACAAATTCCTTG